>CAJPIZ010004287.1:0-10439 GCA_905368565.1 Medioppia subpectinata
AATAGTTTGGCCTCTTTATCGTCGGCAAAGTTGAGACCAGCCATACAGTCCTATACAACACATTCAGTACATAACAGACACACAATTAGATAAACCACTAAAACAATGTCATTATGTGTTTGTAATGAAACTCATTGTAAAGTAAAGTAAACCACACAAACATTTCAATTAAAAATAATCGTCTCTTTAAATCTGATATGAAACACATATTTTAACTATAAATCTAATGTAAGGTATGTTTGTGTACACTATATATGAAGAGTTCACTATAGAAACAATAAGAAATGAGCGGTCATTACGTGAGCCTCAAATGTGTGAAAGAACTCGCGGGGAGTCTTGTATTGAAAAGTATTGTATAACTCCTGTTCCCAAACCAATTGTTGTCTCTATAATCAGTCATTTGGTGGACAAACAAATAGACCATTAATTCACACAATATTTACGTCAAACCGTAATTGAAATGATAGTTACATCAAAATCATAGACACGAATAAAATAGGATCTCTTGGGGTTGTCTTTGACAAAACAGACCACTCCTGTGCAACGGATCTGCCATTTCGAGTGATGTGGAGGTTCTGTCAGCAATAACTGCACCACCGATGATGACAGTGTCTACGGGACGACAATAGGTGTTAAAATTAATTAACATATCAATGATGGTTTGGTGCCAATAGTGGACATACCGTACACTTCTTGCCTAACAAACCGAAGAGAACCGTATTTTCTTCCTTCGAGAGCAAAGCCGAGGGTCTGTTTTCCGGCGGTTGTGGTCTTCGATGATAATTAGTGGCCATTTGGTCATCACTTGTGATCAATGGGTCAGATAATGGGATTTAAATGGTTTCGCAACACATTTAGTGATATTATTATAATAAAAATGTATAACTTTTATAAATAAAACTATCGATTAATTAAAAAACACATAAAAGTGTTTAACAAATAATTAAAACTTTAAACTATTCACACGTTTTACGCAAAATATAACACAATTTGTCGATTGAATTACTGTTGAAAAGTATTTGGCATTCAATTCAGTGCTTAAGTGTGAGATATAATAGGATTTTCTCACTTAATCTCAATACAACTGATAAGAGGTTTAATCGTAACAAATATTTGATTAAAATTAACACAATTTATATAAAAAATACGTTTAAATAATGTGTGAATTAAATGTATTATTAAATTTCAGTCAAACCTGTCATACATTTACTCATTAACTCATTCAACAAAAATGTCATGTGTTTTGAGTTTACATTCAATGCTATGTTTTAACACTAATGTTAGACATCTATCGACTAGTATTCAAAACAATGTCAAGAATCTGCTTATATTAGTCGTCAGATTCTGTACTCGTAATCAGTTTTATATTATAACAGAATATTCCTTATAATGAGATGTAACACAAGTCAACCCTTTATGCCTATTATAAGTTACATTCATATAAGTTCTCAAATTCTGTTTATGTTTTTCTCAATTATTTTTATGTCAAAAATTAAAATTTCGTTAAATAAATATTTTTATAATATTTGAATATTTTAATAAATAATCAAAAATATTAGTATTTTTGCAAATTTTGTAATTGTGTATACAATACACACTATTTTGTTATAAATATTTATAATAAAATCAATTTAGAAAATAAACTAATTGTAAAATAATATATTCACAGAATTTTATCAAATATTCTTCATGGTAAAAATAGAGTTCAAGGAAATCATTCATTTTTGTTAAACAAATATTCAGAATATTGTAAATATGAATAATAAGAATCAATATATGTTTCAAAATATAAAGTCATAAAATCATATTTAAAATGATAATTAATACAAATAGCTAATAAAGTGTAACAATAAAATTAATTAAGATATTCTATTAAAGTATATATTCTGTATTTGTATTCAAAAAGATCACTAAATACTGTATAATATTATTAACAAAACACTTGATTACAAATATGATTGCATTAAAAATTAATATAACAATTATTATATTTTTAACTTCTAAATATTATACTGTAAATAGAAACATACCACGTTCTGTATATAATCCTTGTGTGAGTATAATCAGGGTGATTTGTAAACATGAATCCCAACGAATCCAATACTTGTTCGCTGGGAATGCGAATACTATGTAGAAAAGCAGGTGTGGAGACATTGAATGTCTGAAAATTACTCATATTTTTTTGATTAATATAATCGCATTTAATTACAAAATCAATAATTAATATAATATATCAATAGTTATTTAAGTTATATTTGTAATGATTTCAACACAAAACAAGTGAAAAATAATTTAAGTCAACACCAAAATTGAAATACTTTTTCATAACAAAATTATATTTAGTATTATAACTGAACACAAAATTTAAAATAAATATTTAAATATTTTATGTGTTTTGATGAGCAGAACATTAGGAAATAAAAGTAATATAAACTTAAAATTCAATGTTATTGTAATATACTGTATAAACTAATAACGTGAATATAAAATCGATTCACATATTAATTATGCTAAAAATGACATATTCTTTGAACTACTTTATAATACATATGTTTCACTACAGAATATATTCTATTTTATACATTAAGAATTATAAAATAAGTTTTATTTCATTTTAAACTTACAACAAAATCTATTGTAGTCATAGATACATATATTTTGCTTGATTTTTACAATTAATATGCAATTAAAATGATTGCGGTTATAATGTGGCTAATAATGACTGTCCATTTGGAGACCGCATGAAACGACACGCGATTCTCCATTTTGATAATCTCAGTTCCGGCGACGAATCGGTAGACGAACTTCTGTGCCAACACTTTCTTAATGATATTCTTGTGGTAACAATACCTCAACGCTCGGCTCAGTTCACAGTAATTCATATTATGCTTATTCTTCCGCAGACCCCACAGTCGCGCCACCTCTTCAGCCGACACCAGTTTGAACTCACCGTCATTGTTGGTCCACGTGATTATGTTTTTGTACTGAGCATGGTTAAAATTATAGACAATTTGGTTATTTTTAAAACTTTTATTTATTAACAATTATTGTTATCAATCATAAAATGCGCCAAACATTGAAACAAACGGCACAACACATGCGCTCTCACTCTCACTGTATGTCTCATTGCATTCAATCATTATTTGAAAACATCATTTGATCCCAAGATATACATCACCCGAACGGACACAACAATGAATAACTCATCCTATCATCAGATGGTTAACGACAGGAAACGCATCCAAATGGAGGCAGAGATGAATCGGTAACACATATACCACACTATCTTTGCCACAGATGTCACCCATTGTTTCATCACTTCCTCATAGGTTTGAACAAGAGATCAGTTCCCGACCGACAGCCTATACGGGCCCACACGTGCCCTCTGCAGGACACACACACTTCACCGGCAATACTATGTCAGCCCCGCCCACCACTAATGTCCAGTTCATACCACACGCCATCCAAAGACAACAACCTCTTAGAACCGGTCAAAATCACCACCAAATGCATCAACAAATGCAAACATCTTATGATAATTCATCAACAAATGGTAAATAACGGATCAATTGCATAACATTTGTATTATATTTGTATCTATTTCTTGAAATAGCGGGTAATATAATGGCCATCAGTGGACAGACATCTGCGGCGACTCCGGGAACAGCTTTAGGCACCGCTGGCGGCTCTTCGGGCGCACCGGTGGCCAAGAGGTCAAAGACGAGCGCCGCAGACAAAGGCAAAAAGCCAAAGAAGATGTTGCGAATGGCCGGCGGAACCGTTTGGGAGGACAACACACTCGCGGAGTGGGATTCCGACGACTTTCGCATCTTTTGCGGCGATTTAGGCAATGATGTGACGGACGATGTGTTGAGCCGTGCGTTCAATCGGTTCCCGTCTTTCGTAAAGGCGAAAGTCATTAGAGATAAGAGAAGTAACAAAAGCCGTGGCTATGGGTTCGTCAGCTTTAAAGACCCGCAAGACTTCACCCGCGCTATCAAAGACATGAACGGTTTGTGCCCTTTATTTTCAATTTATTTGTTGCTATAAATTGCATACAAAAAACTATTGCAAATTAATTAACGCCAAAGTCTTTGTGCTAAAGTTTTTTGACTCAAATTTCTATGTGTTTTTCTAATTAATTATTTTATTAATTAATTTAAGCATTTTATTAGGATTTTATTTTTTAATTCCTCTCAAAATATTACACAACAATGAAAATGACATAATAATAATCATTATAATAATTGGTAACAATAATGCGTTAAATATGAATACAATAATTTAATCCGTGATATATTTATAGTAATAATTAGTTGTTTAAAGCTATGAATTCTTACTTCAAATCTCTATTTAATCTATTTTTCTTCTGTCTATTGATTTGTCGTTTGAATTTTTATGATATATTTCTCTCACTTGTAAAACGTATTTCCAAAATGTTTTATTTGTCCGCAAAAATAGTGGGCAAATATTTTTGATTATAAATTATTTGTTTGAATGAATGATTGACCGATTGATTGATTGGATGTGATATATGAGTTAATAAGAGCCAAAAAGGTGTGGTACTGACCATCGATGGGAATGAGTCTTATGTTTGTTATCCTGTTTGTGACGAATGGCTTGATTTGCGTTCAGAATATTCTGCTCATTATTAGCCATACTTTTAAGCGTTTGTCTCATTTGGTTGACATTAACGGCCACTTTAGGTGTGGTGTCAAACATGGAGCCGATGTTAATGTGTTGACCACTGGGTCCCCAACCCTTTGATAGAAACATATCTCGTTTGTATTTATTGTTGCCATTTAACTGATTGGTGGGTCTATTAGAGTACAACAGATTCATGAATTGGGAGCAAGAAATGCCATAAGTCTGGGCCAATCCATAAGGACAGGGATAGGTATTAGACGGCAGAATAGGGATCGAGTTATCCAACAAGTCTTGGGCTGAATAAAAATCCCGTTTGCCGTTAGAGAAGAGGCGTCCAGTTTTGTACTCTTCGTGCAAGAAGTCGGTCAACGCATCATAACCAGGCGTTTCCGGTGTCCAGATATTGAAGTATTGGGAATACGGTAATAGCCGTAAGGACTGGTGATAATCATAATAATCCAATGTATTATCGATTTTGTTGTCGCTGTCGTCCCAATCGCCGAATTCACTCCAATTGTGGTAATCATCGGCTGTGGACTGAGTGGTCGGCGCGACTTCAGTAGCCATCGGTTTAAGGGCTGAGATGTCGATAGTAAGTGACTTGGGTTTACTTTCAGCGCCCGAATTGACCGGTAGTTTATAGAGTGGAGAGCCGTGTAATGACTTGTAGTTATTATTAGAAAGTTTTGACAAATCAATTGACATTAGTTTCTTAAATCGTGGCCCAGAGTTATCCAACGGTACGGCCATCGATGATAAGCACCAATTGTGAACAGTTATTATACAAATTATCAGTTTTAAACACATTATAAATATATTGGTTATAATTTTATAAATGAATAAAATTGATGACTATTATTATTGTTTAGTTTTTAACAGTTATTATTATATAACTGTATAGTTATTATTGGGTCAAAGCATGCAAGTTGTGTGAAAAGCAAAAGCTTTTTGATAGTCAGACCGCTTGACCAGTCAGTTATGGGTTACGATAAGTACGAGGTATGGCTTCTGTACGCCTAAAACACTCACACATTATGTGTTTTAACAAAAAAGTCGTATAAAAATTGTATCGCAGAAAACAAAGTGTTTGTCGTCTTTCAAGTCTTCAGCCAATCACACGACTTGTGTGTGTATTGAATGGTATGAGCGAAGTGGGCGTCCACTCCGCCGATGCATACCATTCCCTTCGCATCTCATTCTTCGAGCACTACATCTGATTCCTATTCTTGTTCATCAAGTCTTTTAAGCAATTATTTTAAAACTATTGAATAACAGATTATTTTTGCATTTTTTATTTATTCATTTACTTATTTACTTACTATAGTTTTTAGAAACTATTTAACACAAAGATAGGTATATACTATATATACTATATTTTATTTAATTAATTAATTTTCACTTTACTCTTCATATTAATCCATTGGTTTAATTTGCTTCGACTTCACACATACCGACGCTAACTCTCCGCCCACACAATACTCGTGTATACAAGAGATATCTTTGTGTCTGAAGTAATAAACCATAAGATTCATAGTGTGTGTAATCCTCCTCTACAGTGGGTTATCGAGTCGATGGGCTATTGAAAGCAATTTAAACCAAACATACAATTCTGTAGCATTAGTTCAATGGACAGAATAGTAATATTAGATACCATTCAATAAAAGCTATATTTACTATAGAAATGTACGAAAATTAGTTTTTTATAAAGTTTTCTAAAATGTATAGAAAATAATTCTGTGATTTATTTATTTGATTGTAAAACTGGGTATTAAATGGACTCGAGTTTTGTGTATAATTAGTTGATCCCTAAGCCCTATGTTATATAACAGATGAGGACCGGCTGCTGCTCTATCCGTACAACAATTAGTTTAAGCTCTAATGACTAGCGATTTAATACCCAGTTATTCACTTTCTGGAGAAATAAATCAAAGATTTATAACAAACTTTAACACTAATACTGTATTTCCACCACTTTTCTACTCTTTCTATGCCTTTAGAGTATACAATATTATTTTCGCATTATGTGATGCTCTCAGGCAATAAGTCTCTCTCTCTCTCTCTCTCTCTCTCTCTCTCTCTCTCTCTCTCTCGTTGATGAGAATTTAGATTTTANTCTCTCTCTCTCTCTCTCTCTCTCTCTCTCTTGTTGATGAGAATTTAGATTTTAGCACATTCTACAGTATATGATAGATAATATAGAGTGCAATATAAAGCGGGGGCGGATTTAATGCGAAAATATTTGAACCAATGGATTAAAAATGGTTTTAATTATTAGTTACATGTATTTAATTAATAACGAGCGAAAACTCTGACACAAGCGTTGAATAACAGCCTGAAAAGTGATCGCATTTCTTGGAGCGTAAGAATAGAGCGAAAACAAGAATAGACTATAATTTAAAAAGTAAAACAACGATCACAAAGAGTGGACTCAATGAACACATAATAGGAATCAGTTGTAATGTTTGAAGGAATGGGCGCTCGAAGAATGGTGTGTGCGATGGGAGTGTACGCCCACTTCACTCATACCCTCGATGTGTATGTATTGAGTGGATTGTGCGAAGACCTGAAGACACAAACCTTTTCACATGAATATAGAAAATGGTTCACAAAAGCCATACGTATTGAAGGAGTATAGAAGCCATAACTGATTGATGGGCTGATTGTCGTCACTAATCATTGTTTTGATGTTAAACTTGTTGTTTAAATACAATCATATATTTTACACAACACTGTATACACTGAATATTAGCCTCAAAACATACAGAATATTCTGTCATTTTTCTCATGAGATTTGATTATTACATTATAAAGCGTTTAATGGTTTTGTAAATTTAATTTAAGAACTCATTTACTATATTCAAGTCATTAGTTGTTTGTATTATGCATTGAAATTGTTATGTAATGATATTAATATGTTTTTATTTATAGTTACACATAATATTTCGCTTAAAAATCAATTTTCTAATTAGTTTTCAACATTTTCTTTGGTCATTAAAAGTTATGATTTTCTAAACAATTTATTTTCTCATTAAATGAGACTAAAAATGTAATTCTAGTCACAATTTGCCAGCGAATCGCTAATTAATCGATGGGTTCACTCATATAATGCCTATTAAGAGAATTGGGATCCTATTAATGAACTGTTAAGCTGTCATACAGGAGCTGTCGGTGCCATGAATTATAGTTTACTATATAAATGAGCATAAATTGAGGCCAATATATGTGGCACTCTTTGTCCACAACAATAATACAGAAATATATATCATTTTTATGTTGTGTTGCTATTATGTCGTGAAATGTAAATTGTGTTTTGCTCATAGACTTAACAATGAGTTTTTAATTCTCGTTTCAAATTTATATTTACCTATTTTTGTGTCGAAATTCTGTATGCATTTCAATGAATTAGATTATTGTTGAGTGAGAGAAAGGACACGAAAATAATTAAATTTATCATCAATTTTATTAAAGCCTTTTTGATAAGTAATTCTGGTTTGAGTTTAATTTAATTATTCAATTATTTCGGACGCCTTTGGGTTACAATTAATTTAACAATTTGTGACAAATAGCTGTAAATTATATTAAAGTAATCACTGAATGTGTAATGAATGGTATGTCTTACTTGTTTTACAGGCAAATACGTTGGCAGTCGACCCATAAAACTACGAAAATCCCAGTGGAAAGAGAGGTCTTATGAAACGGTGAAGAAGAAGCTCAAGACTAAGCACAAAATGGGAGTCATTTGAGCCATATTTCTATCGTAGCGTACATTGTATTCAGTAATACAATATTTACATCAAATCATTTCATATGTTTCGCACTCATTATACCGTAAATTCAATAATAAAGATCGTTAAATGAAAGTCATATTCAACTTCACTTTCAAACTAATAATTTCTTTATTATCTCTTAAATATTAATTAAATTTCAAGATATGTGTAAAAATCTATATGAAAAACATGTAAATTATAATTTATAAAAGATTTTATTTTTCAATTTAAAGCTTAAGTGTATTTAAAACAATGATTTAATTTATTGTGAAACTGAAAATTTCTTCTTAACGATACGCCGAAAAGTTTTGTTTCTACTCATGATTTCGTTGATATCTAACCCTTCGGTGAGCAAAGACTTAGAGATTGTTTGCCAATATGTTTGGGGCAAACGAGCGGCCAATTCGGTCCGATTAAGCCATTCGTAATCCAAACACTTGTCTTTATTCGGCACAAAGACTCCCGTTTTGCACAACGCTTTAAATGTGAATATCTTTGCGCCTTTGGTTCCAATCTTTTCGGTTACCGCCGATGGATATCTATAGGAATAGACGGCCGACGGAACGTTCCCTAAGAACTGGACCTCCAATTCAGGCGATGAGCAAAACTGTTGGAGCGCTCGTTCGGCCGTTTGTCTCATCGTTTCTTCGGCGCCAGAGTTGGTGGCCTGCGGTAAAAGCCATTCCTCGACGGTATCGCCCAATCGTTGCCGACACACAAGCATCAGATGGCGGTCAAGACATCGGTCTAACGATTTCCTATCATTCGTTACATCAGATTCTGTGACATAAATGTTAAATACAAACAACAAATCAATCAAATAATGTCTTTCAATACAATGTCGGCGAACAGACGTGTAATTCGCGGCGATTTTGAGAACTGTGTCAACAAATGGTTATAATATTCTTCGAAGTCTTGAGCGGTCTGTTTGGAGGCGGCGTCCAAATCCTTTTCGTCCACTTTATCGCCGGCAGCCATGCGTTGCGCCCGACGTCTGAAATGGGATCAATACATGTCAACAATATGTTCAACACATGAACCAAATGACATACACGTCCTCGAAGTGTCTCATCTCGTGGTCGCAATACAGGGATCTATTGGTCTCTACGGTGTGCAACACATCCGTCATCTTCTTCTCCAACCAATTCATTTCGGGCACTATTTGTGGTGACCTCTGAAGACATACGGCGCTCATGAGGTGCCACTCGACCGACATATGTCTTGTGGCCATCCATTGCAAACACTTGCGTCCACTCGTGTGTCCAAAACGGGTCCAACACTTGACAATTGTGTTCATTATTAAGGTTTCAAATGTTATCAACAAAAACACGTTTAAAACACAATTCAAAACAATTATTGGTTTCGCAATGTTTTGGCCAAAAGTCACACATAAAGGACGTCCACCAAAATGACGGCACACTTACACCCCTTACGGCCCCCCAACTGGTCATAAGTTGCCTCATATATGATGTGTGCATTCATTTAGTGGCCATTATTTGAATGGATCAACTCATGTGATAGTTATGGTTAAGTAATCTAAAAAGATTTAAAGACTAGTCGTATATTTATGACCAATCCATACGACACGTAACCCAACCCCTGATCTCAGGTGTGATCACATGCTGTGCTCATTACATCACGTTTTAATGATTGAAAATTGCAATTTGAAGTGACGATCACTTGTGACAAGTTGTGAGCGAAAGTGTTTAAATAATTGCCACAAATGATAGTGTCTTCGCGTTTTGGATCAAATCTATTGTGTCTAACAATTGATTTGCATTTTGAGAAAACAATCACTGATTTGTTGTGCTTTTTGTGGCAGAAGTTTGTCTGAGAGCCAAATGCTGTGAGTCTTCGCCTGAAGCCCAAGAGTGAAGTGAAGTGTGTTTTTGTGGTTATTTTTATATCACACGAGTACACTTAGCCCATTTAATATAAACGCATTTTACTCAGTTGTTACATATAAAGAGGTTTACTTGTACCTAATGTATTTTGCATTTATACATCAAAACAATAGACCGGATA
>CAJPIZ010004288.1:0-10435 GCA_905368565.1 Medioppia subpectinata
GCTCCGGCGTAAACAGACTGGACTCCAGGAGCCACTGCCTGGACTGCGCGTCTATACGCGCGTGGATTTGGTTGTAATGATAGGGCAATACTGTGACCGCTTCTGCCGGCAGCGGGTATTTGCGACCAGATTTGTTGACTCCGTTGTGATTCATTGCTGCGGTGACCACAGGTTTGGGCTGTTTTTAAATCTAGAAATATTAATTCAATACATTTAATATAGAAGTATTATATTCTTTACAAACATTGTTGTTGTAAATTTTTTTAAATGTTTAATTGCCGCTATCGATAGAGTAGTATTTGAATTGAGCAAGTTATAGTAGTTATTTTGAGAGAACCGACATGTTTTTAATTTAAATGCCCGTATGTGTTAATAGTATTCCATTTACTGAGAATTATTAGTAAAATCCTATATTATTTAATTATAAACCGGATGAACATCTCACTAAACCTTCGGCTACAAATGAAATCTAAAAACAAATATTATCCGTAAAAACATATTTATAAATGTAATTATAATTATTTTTAAAAATAATTGTTTTATGCATGTTGTGCCCTAGACTCTTATGCTTTGAGTTAGGATGACCAGAAATTTTTTGACAAGGGGAGGGCAAATTAACAAATTTTCTGTCTCAGGGGAGGACGCGGGGAGGACAATGTATTTTATTATTTTAAACTTAATTTAATGTATCACTATTGTTATATTATCTTCCATTAGATGAATATCTCAATTATTTTCATGGTTATAGTAATAAATTTAATATTAATTTGTTAATTTAAAGTGGAAAAACTTTAAATAGTGTCCAGCTAAAATGCAATAATTATCGAAACTTGACAAATTAATATAAGACATCTAAACCTTTATATATAAACATAAATAATTATTGCTAAAAATTATTTAGTTAATTTATTCTGTTAATTGGTTCTGTTATTTACATTTATTTGATCACATTATTATAAAATAATGCCATTTTTTGAATAGAACTTTTAAAACTTTTTGATTTGTTTTATAAAAATGTTGTCAAAGCTCAAACATAATTAATGTCATTAATTTTACTATACGCATATACTAATAATTAATTTAATAAATTAATATAACAAATACAGTATATAACTGAATTTCATGCTTAAAAGAATGAATTATATACAAACTTGTAAAAATTTATATAAGAAAAATTAGTTTTTATTGCTAAATTGTCAATATCACTTGGGAGGACATTGTATAGTCCTCCCCAGGGTCTCGGGAGTACGGTGCACAAAATGGTTCAGGGGAGGACGATCCTCCCGGCGAGAGGACGTTTGGTCACCTTACTTAGAGTAACGTATAATATAAATGTTGTGGTGAATATAGCAAAGGATGTGACCGGAGTTGCTATTGAAAAGAAATGCGAGATCAAAACAAAACCCGAAAAGGTTAAACATGCAAAATCTATCATTGTCAATTTTGCCTATGTATTGAATATGTATTATTTAAAGTAGCAATGTAATTAAATTATCTAGATCAAATCTGTAAAATGTAATGTAAGTTCCATATGCCTAGTTTTGAATCAACAAATTATTGACCTCGAAACAAATTCCATAGATTACTGGCAATTACTGGCAAATATAACGCTAAATACATTTAATTTATAAGCTCAGTAAAAAAGTGCGTTTTGGTGCTTTCTTCACAGAAAAAATAAATTATTTTATTAGAAATATTAAAGTTGTGTTTAATAAAGCATTGAATCATTCAATGAATCAAACATTACTCGTATCTAAAGTCATGTTTTTCTGTGAAGAAAGCACCAAAACGCACTTTTTTACTGAGCTTATTAATTTATTTTAGTTATAAAAAAATCTTTATTAAATATTGCAATATTATCGTACGGTACGCGCGCAATTAATACAGTAATGTCCCGGCACTCGGGCACTTACCATGGGGTAGACCTCCCGTATGGGACTTACCTGACACCCACCGTGGGGTTTGGCTCACTGATGCCGGGGCGCGCGCGGAGCGTTATAGTTGAATAGATGCACATTTTTGCCGCAAAACTATTTATTAAAGCGCACACAATACAAATAAAGGTACAATAAAATAAAGTATAAAAAGTTGGTCTAAACGGAGGGCTTATGCAGTACTCAGTCCATAACTAAAGGCTATCCTAATGGGATGGGAAATAACTAACTAACGCTCTGATCATCACTTGACCAGAGCTAAGAGAGGACTGTCCGCTATTGTAAACGAGTGTACAGCATATATACTTATGAGTGTATGCATAGTGTATGGTATGCAGGACTGGGCAGTGGTTATGCAACCACTGTAGGCCCAGTACTGCATGTCATACGCTATGCCAGATGTGGTTATTTATGGTAGAGCTATGTATGGGATGTACTGTACTGTACGGGATGGTAGAGCTTGTATGGAGTGTACCGTACTGTACGGTACATACTGTATACCATGGGTAATGCATTGGCAGTATTAGTGGTAATACTGCAATATTTTATCAAACTTTGCTATTAATAATAGCCTATTATAGACTTGGATACATTTATTGGATAGAATACCCCCTTCAACCCAGAGCCAGAACATGAGCATCCCATAATTACTATGATTGAGTCACGATTTAAATAATTTTTCAACAGAATAAACTAGATACAAGGAACTTTAGTTTGCATTTTAAAAATTTTATATTGTTTCGCTTAAAAGATATACCCGATATAATTATAATAAATGTAATAAATACGAAGTTTAATGAGGATAACTTGTTATTTAAAATTAAACTATTTGTGAATTATTATGAATGTCTTTCTCCATGATTTTGTATACATTTTAATCTTTTAATTAGAAATATATTACTTTTCTTTTATTTTCTTTCAATAATTTATTTAATGAGTATGTTTTAACAATTTGCTAATTATTTATTAAAATTTTAAATTTGAACGATTTGTTGCAATACAACACTTGTTTTAATATACAATCCTAATGGACAATATAAAGTTTATAATGTTTTGTTTTGCCTTTCAATTAAAAATTAGAAATTTAATGATACATATATTTATAGCAAGTGAACAAAACTATTTCACAATTAATTGTTTACGTAATGAACTGAATATATCTATTATCCAATCAGTAGACTGTTTACAGTATAACTCATGAGAAAAATAAGATAATTGTAAACCAAGCGATATTTTTAATGAACTTTTAATTTCCACAAAACGTCGAAACGTGAAGAACATTATTAATAATATTATTATTATAAAGTTACACAATAATTTGATGCCTTTATAAATACATATAAATAAATAATTTAAATTAGTTATATTAGTTTTCAATTATTAAAAATAATATTAAAATATAATAAAATATATAATTAAATCTAATCTAAAATCTAATTTATAAATAGTATTATTTAAAAAATTAAACGCATAATACAATTAAAAATAAATCTATTGCAAAGCATTACAAAAATTGATCATATACAATATTAATTATAAATCGGTTTCAGAAAAGCATTCGCCTAAAACTCTTTAGTTTGATTATTATAGACCCAAAAAAATGCGTTTTTGATGCGTTAGTCACTGAAAAATTTAACTTTATATACAACTAATATTTGATTCATTGCTTTGAACACAGCTTTAATATTTGTAATAATGAATTATAAATAATTTTTTCGGTGCAAAAGCATTAAAAACGCATTTTTTTGGGGTCTATATTGATTATGATCGCAAACTTATTGACTTTTAATTTAAGCAAAATATACGTTAAGAGCCTGAGGAATACCAATTGACCGACCAATAGATGCCATTGTTTATCAAAATCGGCATCAATTAAATGATAGCGATATAAAATATAAGATATGTGTCCCTCCGGACACCTGTCGGAGCCATTAAACCAAATCCGTATATAACCCATCGCCGCGGCAAACATATCCAGTTGTGATATATGTAATAGAAATGCGTTTAAATCATTGACCATGATCACTGTATTACTGAATGCCATAACTAATGGGATGAGCAAAATGCTCACTAAAACTCCGTTGTCCTCAAAACAAATGCCACACATTTGGCCCAAACTCTGGAAAGACATAGAGCTTAAGCCGATCGCCAATAATAGTGACCAATAGGTGTGCTCTTTGTCGTAGTTGTCGACCACCGCCACGACTGACACCACTATTATAACCAATGGTATTAAATCCATCACTGATTTGACCACAAAGAATGACTCCGTGCTGTACCAGACTATGGTTGCAATAAATTACCAAGACAACATTAAATGTTATATAATTAAAACATAAAATTAGCTTATAAATCTGAACCAATCACACTATTTAAAAATAGTAATAGTTAACCCAGTTTAGTTTGTAAACCTTATTGTAAATTACGTTAATTAACTTACAATTTCTGTGTTCAGACATAAAGAGCTTTATTTCTGATGACATTTTCATTGCGCTTAGAATTAATTGGTAGAAGAATTGAGAGGTGATTAGAAAGGCATACAACGCGACGTTATAATTGGATAGTTTCAGGTCTTCCATGTCTTGTGCCGTTTGTCGGCACCCATTGGATCCGTTGACAGCAATCGGTACACAACCAGACAAATGGTTGAAATCAAAATCAAATATTAATGTTACAATGTATGTTAATATTAACATCACTATAATTTCCGCCACCAATTGTTTCCAGAGATATGTGAAGATATTAGCGATGGATCTGTTGAATAGATGGTATGTATTGACGATAGAAAACGGTTTGTTTTTAATTGAAATGCCGTTTGAATGCAATTTTAATTGACTCTCAAGTCGTCGGCAGTTATTTCCCAAGTTTTCATTTGTTTTGTCCGACAATTCAATGACTTTCTGGTCAGTAAAGCCTTTGGCGGCGATCTTCATGAGTACTTCAATGGGGATCTGTTCCCTATTGTATGCGATATTGCATTGTTGTAAATGTAAGGACAGGTGTTTCGGTGGACCGGAGTATACAGTGAGCCCTCCTTTGGCCAAAACATACAGTGAGTCGAAAAGCATTAGTATTTCGAGGTTTGGCTGATGTATGGATGTTATGATCGTTAGGCTATGCTTTTGGGATAACTTTTTAAAGCACTTAATCATCTAAAATAAATTAATTAATTAAATAGATTTAGTAATAAATTATGAGTTAATAAACTAATATTTTAATTTAAAATTATTACTAAAAGCGCTGAATAGCTGTCGACACCACTCGTGGGTTCGTCAACACAAATGAGATTAGGTTTGATGTCTGGCGTCAACTCCATTGCCATCACAATCCGCTTCTGTTGACCGGAACTGCATTTCTCCACATTTACACCCATTATGTCAGTTATGGCCAACTCTTGCATCAATTGAAAGACATTGATTTCGTGGTTTAGGCGACTTACTCCATTGCCATCACAATCCGCTTCTGTTGACCGGAACTGCATTTCTCCACATTTACACCCATTATGTCAGTTATGGCCAACTCTTGCATCAATTGAAAGACATTGATTTCGTGGTTTAGGCGACTTCTGCAGCTGTTCTTCAGTTTGGATGCGTAAATGAGTGACTGTTTAACAGTCAATCCAGTGATGAGATGTTCCCTCTGGTCCTGTGCTATAAAGCAGGTCCTGATTGTGTGAAAAGCACTCAAATATATCTTTGACTCTTCAGTCATCAAATGTCTGTACATTCCGTTCAATGACCGCAAGAGTGATGTCTTTCCCGCACCCGACGGACCCATCAATGCGTTCATTGAATTGAATTCAAACAATCCGTTAACACCTCTTAGGATCAGCTTTTCTGATGAATACAGAGTTTTATCCACTTTTAGTGTCAAATCAATCCACGCTATACTCAGATATCCATTGTATTCATTGCCAGACAAAGAGTGATATTGAGAGTCAATGGACACATCACTCATGTTGTCATTGGTGTCAGTGATATTTAAATCACATCCAGCCTCTGGAACTACAGCTGATATTGTCTGCAATTCAATGCCATTAGTATAACAATTAGGACTATTATTTACGCTGGATTTGCTGAATGTAAGTTTTTCCATTAACTTATAAAACCAATTGCTATTCATTTGACACATCAATACAATAACAGCCAAATATCTATAAACAATTAACTGAGTCCATAAATAGTTGGTATATTTCCAATAGATATTGTCATCATTGATATGCCTTTCGTGTAATAATTTTGAGAACTGATGGTCAGGACAGCGGCCGAAGCCATAAGTGGCCACAAAAATAGCAACTGAGTCCATAAATAGTTGGTATATTTCCAATAGATATTGTCATCATTGATATGCCTTTCGTGTAATAATTTTGAGAACTGATGGTCAGGACAGCGGCCGAAGCCATAAGTGGCCACAAAAATAGCATTCGCTGAAAATCCCAATTGAGAGATATTACTTAAAAACTGAAAGATATCGCCCATGTCGTCTAAAATAACGAAATAACCGCATAACAGGGCGTGTATAAGGGCTATATTAGTGGCCACCATGAATGCCACCTGTCGATGTCGGTAAAACAAGGCCACCGTCATGTATGCCACACCCTGTGTGCTGTGCAAACACAACTGCATGGCATAGAAAAACATGTAAATTCTGTTGCCCTCATTGTATTGGTCTGTCGTATAAAACATGATGCTTGTTATTAAACTTGCACCTATTGTGGTCGGGATTAACTCCAGCATGTTTTGGGTGATTATGAATACACTCGTACTGTACCAGCCTTTTAAAGTAAATTGTTAAATTAATTGTTTGTTTAATGTAGTCAGTACTCAGCCATGTACGATTAATTTTATATAAATTCTGTATAACTAGAGTCTCTTTTTTCGTGAATAAAAACCCTCAAATTCGGGCGGGAATCGGGAGCATAAAACATCCAAATTCGGGAATAAAATCGGGAGTTAAAATGTATTATATTTTGACATTAAAACAATAATTATGCATTTAAATCGTTTAAAAATGAATTATATTTTAATGATTTTAATACAATAACATGAAATTTAATATATTTTCTGTAAATCTATGCCTTCTATCTGTAATAATATTCTTAAATTGAGAGATAAAACGCTTGACAGAGACGGAGACAATCGTTGCATATTTTGTAAGACATCTCATCTCAAAATCTTGTGAATTACAGAACCCTAATAATAACTTGATTACACATTATTTCAACTTTATAACATCTTTTGGTATTTATTTAATATTTGATTAAAATATTCAAAGAAAAAGCGATGATTATAGGGCTAGATTGTCGAGTCATAAAAAATACTGCTTTTAATTAGACGTGATTATTGATTGATCAAGTTAATTTTTGAACTATTGTATGAATAGTATAGTAATAATACATAAATGACTATTTGCATTAAAAAGACTGAGTGTACACAGATGCACAAACTCGACATTCTAGTTATAGGGGGTTTTCGTAGCAAAAGTGCATTTTCGGGACTATTTTTTCATAATCGGGAGTTTTCGGGACTTTTCGGGAGTTTTCTCAAAATATGCGAAAATCGGGAATATAAAAACTATATATATTGGTCCTATTTTGGCCCATATGCCTAACGGTATGTAATTCCCGATGTTTTTATTCACTAAATTTATTCGGGAGTTCCCGAAAAATAGAGACCCTATGCATAACTATAATTGTGTGAATTTGATATAATTACTACTAATTTTGGATTTCAAAGTAAATATTTTTCACTTAAATACAATTAAATATAAATAACTCAACTATTGTGGTGTTCGTTGACAAAGACCATCATTTTGTTGATCATATCACGAGTGGTTTGATTAATAAGAATCAGTTGTGAGACCCATATTGTGAATAATATGAAACAATAGTTTCTATTGGTCTGATAGTCGCGGTCTAATATCTCCAGACAAGTCTCGTTGCTCTCAACGCCCACTCCTGTCATACAGTTGTCGTATTGACCGATGTCTGAGCCGGACATCAGTGCCAAAGTGGTCGCACCCAACACAAGGACTGTCATATTCAACAGATATATCCGCCATCGATATGAGTAAAACTCTGTAATCCATCGCTGGGTTAAGATAAACACATCTTTGAACAGAAATCGTTAAGTGCCAAAGTGGTCGCACCCAACACAAGGACTGTCATATTCAACAGATATATCCGCCATCGATATGAGTAAAACTCTGTAATCCATCGCTGGGTTAAGACAAACACATCTTTGAACAGAAATCGTTTACTTTTTGGTTGTATTTGTTTGTCAATTGTCTCATTAGTCTTGCTTTGAATCAATTGATTCACTGATTGTATTGTCCTTTCCCTCAACTGAACCACATCTGTGTCTTCCATACCTTTGGATGCGATGGTCAACAAGTGTTCGATCGGCACCTGATTCTCATTGCAGACAATGTTGGATGAGCTCAAGTGATGCCGTAAATGGACGGGTGGGCCGAAGTATACACACTGTCCTCCCTTTGCCAATACATACAAATTGTCAAACATTTGCAATACATCTGAATTTGGCTGATGTATAGTCGCTATAATACATATGTTGTGCTTTTGGGCCAAACTTTTTATACACTGAATTACCTGTTGGTTAAGAAGTAAATGAATTTTTAAAAATGTAAAATAATTTATATTAATGGTAACAATACTGACCACTTCAGCGACATTACTGTCTAAACCAGTGGTCGGCTCATCAAATAATATGAGGTTTGGTTTGTGAAATGCCGTCAACTCGACAGCAATGGCCAGTCGTTTCTGTTCACCACCACTGCATCGATCGGCCCGAGTGTTCATTGTGTCGCTCATCAATAGGTCGGCCATTATTGCCGACACATTCATCTGGTGGTCAAATGCCTGTCCTTCAGGTCCTAAATCACTGTTTTTCAGTCTCGAGGCGTAAATCATGTTTTGTTTAGCCGTTAAACCCATTACTAGAAAGTCTTTCTCGTTGTGTCCGATAAAAGCGGATCTGATTTTGTGGTCACGACTCAAACGAATCCGTGTTTTGGCGCCTAATCTTCTGTTATTCATACCATTCAAACACATCAACAGTGATGTGAGTCCCGCACCCGACGGACCCATAACTCCTGTCAAACATCCAAACTCTCCAAAACCCGTAACACTATTCAAAATCACTTTTTCTTCTCTAGTAATCAATGATTTTATTTTAAAACTCAAATCAATCCAAACAATCGCTGTCTTCGTATTCAATGACAACATTTCAGTTATTACTTGTTTTATGAAAATATCTAATATAATACTAAATTAAATATTAAATAGATTAAATAAATTTCGTGTCAATCACTACTATTTAATAGTATAATATTTCTGAATTACAATACTAAATATAGATTAAAACATACTTTATTATAATAACTGGCCGTAAGTAATAATTTTAAAATCAATTATGGTTATTAAAATACCATATTGAAATCTTGTGTTATTTTAAATATCAAGTTACACTATATAGGCAATTTATTTAATAATAAACATATTTCAATTAATTAATAATACTTATTATCACTTATTAAAATAATTATTACTATATTTTATGGCAACATCTAATGTACACTAAATAAAACATATTTTCAGAATAACTAAATTAGTTTATAAATAAAAATTATTACATTTAAATATAAATAAAACCAAGAAAAAACACAATACAATATCTCATTGTATATAACATGCAAAACATTCACATTTCATATTCAAACCAAAATCTATTCAAGGATTATATGAAGCGATTCCGAGCGCATAATAAGACAATTATCATTTTTATCGGTAACTCCGGTGCCGGACATCACGTACTTCTCGTAGCCGTCGCGCAATATGTTGGGCACCGTATAGTTGCCACTAATGGTCTTCACGGGTAGGGCCAGGGGTGAGGCCACCTCTTCCCGGAGCCGACAGTTACGGTAGATATCCCTCGCGTAGCACTCGTTTACGGTAAACACAACGGCAACGGTCAGCGACACAACCGTATTGACCGCCAAACTCACAATAGCGGCGCCCACTGCCCACCCCTTCCCGTCATACAGGTATAGACAGTAGCCGATGGCGGCCACTGTGTTAACGTATAGCATACCGGCGCTGTCACGCATCAAACCGATCGTGGTGGTGGTGAGCAGCACCATGGTGAACAGTGTGATCACCACGTAATTGGTTATGTCGTGCACACCGATGGCCACAATGAGCGACAGTATTGTCTGCAACGATGTGGTGACCAATAGGTTGGCTCTCAATATGGAGGTCAGTGTCCATGCGGTCGGTCTCTCCCTAATAGACATCGAAGGTCTCCCTTTTCCAGACACTCTTATCGATGAAATGAATGCAATGAATACATCAACTCATTTAACCGTCGCGTTATATGGTTAAATTGCCCACGCCGATTATATGGTGGCGTAGATAATCGGCCAGTGATTTAATACATTTAATTTACATGAGTGAGATGGCAGCATAAGCGGTAGAGCTATGCTAT
>CAJPIZ010004289.1:0-10435 GCA_905368565.1 Medioppia subpectinata
TTGCCCGAGCCAGACCACGTTACTGAACCGGTTGTGCATGAGTTGCCTGAGCCAGACCAACTCAATGAGGCTATTGTACATGAGTTATCCGAGACAGTTTATAATATAATTCACATAGAATCTCACAATGAACTCAATGAACATGTTGTGTCTGAGTTGCCTGAGCCAGACCAGCTCAATAATTCGATTATGCATGACTTGGCCGAGGCAGAACAGCTCAGTGAACCGATTTATTATGAGTTATCCGAGTCAGACCAGCTCAATGAGACGATTAAACATGCGTTACCCGAGTCAGACTCATATTTAGATCACATTGAAACTGAATATGAGGTATGTAGCGATGGTTACGANAGCTCAATGAGACGATTAAACATGCGTTACCCGAGTCAGACTCATATTTAGATCACATTGAAACTGAATATGAGGTATGTAGCGATGGTTACGACGATATTGTAGACAGTGAAATGACAGCACTATCACTCGATGACGACTTCAATCTTCTGGAACTACTGACTGACCGCGACTATAGAAGATTTAGTGATGGCCTCCATTATTATCATTGTTCAACGCCTGTACCTAAATATGCACCAGAGATGCAGTATGATTGCGTGCCATTTTGTCTGGACGACCCAAATGACCAAGAAGAGAGAACTCCGCCGGACTTTAGTTACGGCGATCGGTCCACCATATCAGTTGAAGAAGCCATTAATATCAGAGACAATATGGATGCAGAAGAGTACAATATGCGCAATATGAACAATATTGTTGATGAGATTCTTGAAAAAGCTGGCAAGTTTGGTCCGAATATGAATCGAATCATACTTAGACCAAAAGTCAATCAGAATATGCATCTGCCCAGCGATCCACCCGCCGTTGTATTGCCACCAACAGGAATAACACAGCTAGTAAGGCCTGAACCCGTAGTTGTGTGCACCACCAACTCAACTAGTAAGGCGTCCACCAGCAGTTGTGTTACCACAAACAATGCCAACACAGCTAGAAAGGCCTCCTATAACAACCGTAATCACATCAGTACCCATAGTAAGTATAGATAAATATTAAAATCAAACATAATCTAAACTAACCTTAAACACATTAGTCGACACCACCACGTAATGAGGAGAATCCACTGTTAATCATTGAGGACATCATCTGTGAAGCTGGACCATCCCATCAACTCGAAGGCAACATACGCTTTTCCGGTAGAGTCGTACAAGACTTTGAACACGAGCCTATAGCCGAGAGACTGATCCCAAGAGCGCCGCCCGTCAATTACTATGTGCCGGATCATACTATCGACAACTCTGAAGACTTCGAAGTGTTGGAAGACACCACCGGATCCGAGATTGAGTACAGCATTAGAGACAATATTTGGGATGACGGGCCAGATCGAGGTCCGGGTTTCCATTAGTTGTAAATTATAAATACTTAATTGCTTAAATAATTCTTTTAAATAAATAATGTAATTGTATTTCAAATAATTATAATATTAATTATTTAAAAATTAAAATAAATAAGTAATCAAAATCAAAGTTAAAATGTTTTTATTTTAATGTGCATTACATTGAAATCAGTTATTGATTGAAATTTACAATAAATGCAAAGTTACAAATGTTATTTAAACTTTATGAAATAGAAAGCCAGTGTTATCAATTTTAAATACTTTATAGAAATTATCTACTGAGCCGAATATATTTAAATTTTTCAAAGACTCGCTGTTATGAGTTCCAATGAAGGCAGTCGTCCCATTAATTTCAAGCATCAAGTGCTTATCATTACTTACTTCAGGAGTGTCATCTTCGTGTTTGCGTTTAAGTGAAAGCTTTGGAGGGAGACGTGCTGCCATGTTACGCAAAAATATGGCGTCCCTTTGAAGCTCAGCGATTTCTTCATTTGAATCGAAACCAGACTCTGATTCAAATTCTGATTCAGGCTCTGATTCATGATCTTTGACATAATAGGCGTCGTTGACTGAGATGTTTTTAGCCGAGATGTTGCGCACTTCTTGGACTCCCTCGTTAGCCTGCTTCTTGTCGACATCTTTTGCGTTCTCCGTCTCAGCCTTACTGAAGCAACCGTTTTCACCAAAAGCTATATAGTCGCTCCCATCCGTGATCTCCGCTTTCTTGTTGTCGAGGTCTGTGAATGGATCCAACGGAGTGTCCAAATACACTAGGTCTTCTAATGGAGCACTGATGGTTGAGATGGCAATGACCTCATCTCCAGACCACGAAGACAATGATTCGTCATCCGAACAATCAATCATCTCTTGCTCGGGTCTGGCTGGCATTGCTGTATAATACCCCGATGTCGACGGCTGCGGTTCTACTCGACCCTCTTCGGGCTGGATCTCGTCGTTTCGGTCAAGTGCTGCTCGGCACATAGACTCCAATGCTTCCAAGTGAGCGACAGTATTTTCGTATTCAGACATTGTATGTGAATTAATAAATTAACGCTAACTTAGCACTTTGAATGTTAAGAGTAACTGTTTACTTGAATATATTTTCATCTAATATTTATACCAAAATATTTTAACTGCGCATGCTAGGGATAGTGTTTAAACATTTGTCTACGGTTGAACTCATTTGATAATGCTTGAAAACTAAAATCATCTTTATTACACTCGCGCAAACTTTTAAAGCAATTACTTAAAGCAAAGCATGCATTCAGAAATTGTATTTATTGTTCCTTAAAAGCTTTTCGTGTTAACACTATATTCTTTTTTATTATTCTCACACAAACCCTTAATGCATTTGCTAAAAGCATTTCACACACTTAACAGTTTTATATATTGTTTACTAAAAACTTTTCGTTTTAAAAGCTTTACTCCTTTTTATTATGCTCACACAAACCTATAATGCATTTGCTAAAAACATTTCACACACTTAACAGTTTTATTTATTGTTCACTAAAAGCTTTTCGTTTTAAAAGCTTTATTCCTTTTTATTATGCTCACACAAACCTATAATGCATTTGCTAAAAGCATTTCACACATATAACAGTTTTATTTATTGTTCACTAAAAGCTTTTCGTTTTAAAAGCTTTACTTTTTTTATTATGCTCACACAAACCTAGAATGCATTTGCTAAAAGCATTTCACACACTTAATAGTTTTATTTATTGTTTGTTAAAAGCTTTTCGTTTTAAAACGTTACTCTTTTTTATTATGCTCACACAAACCCTTAAATACATTTGCTAAAAGCATTTCACACACTTAACAGTTTTATTTATTGTTCGTTAAAAGCTTTTCGTTTTCAAATTTATTTAAACATTTAATGCATTTTCTAAGTACATTCCTATCAATCAGTTTAAATCCCACCTTAAATTTTATTTAACAGCGAATAACAAGCAAGTATACTAATATTCTGCGCAGAACAGGTATAAAAAGCCAATGTTTTTCAACAAATTTAAACATTCTTTCTAATACTGCCAAACAGTACTGTTAGTTGTGGTTGATTTGAGTTCAAGTTTATTGCTAAAGTTGTGTACAATGAGTGAATATTTGAAATCTTTTACTGCTCGGGCAGAGATTAAGGCTAAGGTTACGGTTGATAGGATTGTTGGTTGCACAGAACTCAAAGGAGATCTCGAGTGTGGCGTCTGCATGAACATAATGTTTAATCCAATTAGGGTAAGAGTTCTTCATTTATTTTTTATTAAATATTTTTAATTTACATAAACAATAATTCATTAATATAGTTTCCGCGATGTTCTCATCTAATATGCAATGACTGTCTGATAAGTTGGGTTAAAGCAGGCGAGTTGAGAGAAGACCAAAGAGTCGCGAGATCCACCAATGCGATGCGATGTGACGATCAGTTTCTACGACATCCATGTCCTACCTGCCGGACTTTATTTGAGCCTTTGGACATAGATGAATGTCGCCACGTGAAACAAATGACTTCTCATCTAATAGTAAGTAGAGATTACTAATCAAGCTTACTTAACTTATATTAATATTTTATTTGTTCTATTAAAAGATTAGATGCGCGTATTCGGAAAACACCTGTTCATTTACAGGAGACGTGTTTGCACTCGAGCAACATGAAGACAATTGTAGATTTAATGGGGATGATCACATCGAGTGTATGGAGTGTCGTATATGGATTCCTCCTAACGAAATGGCAACCCATAAGTGCGTAAAAGCTCTTCACGACATGCATTCCGATCTTGAGGTAAATATTTATAAATATGTTTATTTACTATAACTAATATTAATTTGTTTTTGATAGATTGATGTGGAAGAACGCTATAAAAAGCTCAAGCGTAAACACAATTTGTTTTGCCGTGTCTATAAGGACTTCAGAAAAGACACAGCAGCTGTTGTGAAACGCATGAGAAGCAGGATCTCAACGTTGGAGTCAACTGTAATCACCATCTCGAAAAGCTTAAACAGCAATGTTGATACGACAGGTAAGCTTTTAAATTATAAAACCATGTAATTATTTTAAAATATTGATAATGGTTTATGTTTAGGGGTCACCAATATTGTGTTTTGTAAGAGTTGCCGCTGCGCAGTTGAGGGTGGCCAGCTTTTGGAGCACATTGGCTATTGTAAGAAGAGTAGTAGCAAAAGCGAAGAGTTGCGCTATTCTGCTAGACAAGTAGAAGTCATTGAGCTGTCAGACACTTCAGATGAAGAATACCAATCAGACGATGACAACTGATTTATTTAGTTTTATTTTATTGCTTTGCATTTTTGTACTATTATTGCTATTTTTGAAACCATTTTCTCTACTTTTTATTTACATATAAATTGACATGTATTGTGACTTTTTAATTTTTAATAAATAAACTTGTGGGTAAAACCTTTGATTTAATTTAAAAATTGATTTAATTGAACATTGAATTTACCCTCAATTTTTACTTTTGGCATCAATTTTGTGAAAGTACTTTTGATTATAGACTTATATAATATTTTGTGATGTGTTAAAGTTTTAGCTCAAAATGACTGAAGAAAAATGTGTTGAGAAAAAGTGGCGTAAAGACATTATAATTAAAGCCACAAATAAAATATGTAATGAAGTGTTAAATAATATTTGTTTATCAATAACAAGTGGTGTTGATTATTTCATTCAACATGGAAGTGGTTCACAAAGTATTCAACAAACTAAGGCAGTGTTTGAGTGGAATAAAATAGGCTCAACAACAGTACGCAAAGGTAAAAGACTTCACCGTGAAGAGAAACTTAATAATTATGAAATTAAACATAATTTTGGTTCATTTACGGATTTGTTCCAAATTGAGCAAAACATTGATAAATTCTACGAAGAATTTGTTAATATTCAATTACAAGACTACAATGACGACGACTTATTCTCCGTAAGTGTTAATCACAATTCACTTAACAAATCCATATTCATTCATCCATCGAAAAAGAAAAATTTTAATCCACAGGCTTTTTTCAATGCATTGTATGAGGTTTCCCAAAGTCGTGAAACTTTATTGCTAGAAGGAGAACTTCAACTAACAATAAACATCACAAAAAATCTTTATGGTAAAGGGTCTAAAAAAGCACCTCAAACAATTGTAGATAAAGATAGAAAATCAACAAGTTTAGTTGTAATTAAGAATTCAGATAATTTGTGTGCTCTTCATGCGTTAATTGTCTGCATTAGCAAACAAGAGTCTACATCGCGAAAGGAATGGGAAACTTGTTATAAAAATGTTCGAAAAAGTCGTGATCAAAAAGTTAATAATTTTGCAAAACAAATGGGTTTATTTTCAGCCCCATATATTACAATCAGTGACTTTAAAATCATTCAACGGTTTATAAGTGATTATCAAATTGTTGTCATCGATGGAGATAATGATAATAATAGACTATTTATTGGAAGTGAATACAAACCTAATAAAGTGTATATTAGACATAAAACTATTAATGACGAACCACATTACGATTCAATTGTAAATATTGTTGGATATATGAAACATAAGTTTTATTGCGAGCATTGTAATAAAGCTTATTGGCGTCAATATACTCATAAATGTGAGTACATTTGTGAAAAGTGTTATTCATACCCGAAATGTTCAGATAATAATTTAACTATTATTTGTGACAAGTGTAATCTATACTTTAACAGTACAACTTGCTACGAAAAGCATTTATCTAATAAAAAATCTGTCTGTAGTGTAATAAAAAAGTGTAGCAATTGCTCAATGACATACCATGGAGACAAACACACATGTGATTTAAAAAGATGCAAAATTTGTAACGCTGCATATAAACTTGAAAATCACAACTGTTACCTAAAACCTGTAGATATTAATAAAATTAACGAAGAAGATAAAAACACTAAAATAATTATCGCTTACGATATTGAAAGTCAACAAAACGCCTCATCAGATAACACTTTTTTGCATTCAGCTGATCTACTTATTTCAATGATTACTTGTACAGATTGTTGGTCAGAAAATAGTGGCGAACGTTCAGCTATGTGTAATCTATGTGGTGTGTCAAAAAGGGTATTTTCAGGAAAAAATTGTATAAAACAATTCGGCGACTATTTATATACAGACATTGCCAAAAAGGCAGAGAAAAAACCAGCATCAATATATGTCTTCGCACACAATGCTAAAGGTTATGATAATCATTTTATTTTAAACGATTTATATCAAAGAGGTTATGGCAATGTTTCTGTTATTATGAATGGAAATAAAATATTAACAGCATCTGTAGCAAATATACGCTTTTTAGACTCATTATTAATGTTTCAGCAGCCATTAGCATCTCTACCAAAAGCTTTTGGAATAGATGATTTAGTGATGAAAGGTTATTTTCCCCATTACTTTCATAATAAACACAACCTTGATTACATAGGGAGTTTGCCAAATGAAGAGTGTTTTGGAACAAAGTATATGAAACCAAAACAATTAAAAGACTTTAAGAAATGGCATAAAGAAGAAAATCACAGAATTTCTACTAATGGATTAAAATATAATTTAAAAGAAGAATTAATTAAATATTGTGAAAATGATGTGTTAATATTATTAAAATGTGTACAAGAATTTCGAAAAATATTTAAAACTATAACATCAATTGATCCAATAACAAGATGTTTGACATTAGCGTCGATGGGGTTGGAAGTATTTCGTTCAAAAATATTACCAAAAGACACAATAGGAGTGACGCCTGTTAAAGGATATTCAAAACGCGGATCATTTTCTAGAATTGGAAATTGTTGGCTTGATTACCAGCAAAAAGTGTTAAATTGTAAAATTGAACGTGAAGTGTGTATCGATAATTATGTGGTCGATGGCTTTATTAAGCCTAATACAGTATTTGAATATAATGGATGTTATTATCACTGTCATCATTGTCAAAACAAAGATGATCGAGACGTTCCTCTTCGCAGTTTAGACAAAAATGGCGCCATGTTAACACCAAACCAGATTTATGAAAAAACAATGAACAAAAAGGCTCATTTTCTTAAAAGAAAGTTTAATATAGTCGAAGAATGGGATTGTACAGTTCAAAAGAAACGCAAGGAGGATACGGAATTTGCGGACTACATAACGAAAAGATGGCAATATTATAAAGACCTAAATAATTACAAAGGTGTTGATATTAGGGAATCATTCCATGGCGGTCGCACAAATAACATTAAATTTTATTGTGATGTGGTGAGTGATATTAATTCAAAAATTTTATATTATGATTTTCGTTCACTATACCCAACAGTTTTAAAATATGAATATTTTCCTATTGGACACCCAATTGTTATTAATGAAGACCTTGACATAATCGATTTAAATAATATTTTTGGTTTTGTTAAATGTATTGTAATAGCGCCAAAACAATTACGTATCCCTGTTCTTCCCGTTAATATAAGCAAAAAACTTATGTTTCCATTATGCCAAACGTGTGCAGAAAACAAAAGTCAAAATGATTGTTGTCATACTGACGAAGAACGACAATTAATTGGAACTTGGACTACAGTTGAATTAAATTATGCTATAAAGAAAGGCTATAATGTAATTAAAGTAATCGAAATATATCACTATAATGAAACTACCAAAAATATTTTTTCTGAATACATCGATATGTGGCTAAAACTGAAACAACAATCAGATGGTTGGCCTTCTTGGGTTCAAACAGAAGAAGATGAACATAAATATATAGATCTATTTTTAGAAAATGAAGGTATTAAGTTAAACAAGCCAGACGTAAAGAAAAATCCAGCGCTCAGGTTTATAGCCAAATTATTTTTAAACACACTGTGGGGAAAATTAGCTCAAAGGCCAAATTTACCTCAAACCACAGTATGCACAGAATATAAAGATTATATTGATATTGCGACAACGGAAGATAAACTAATTAAAGGAGAACTTATGGTCAATGATAATTGCCTGTTAGTAACTTGGGAGTATGACGACGATGAGAAAGGAAGGGTTGGCAATACAAGTTTGGCAACAGCTTCATTTGTAACATCATATGCCCGGATTAGATTAATGAAACTCATCGACGAAGTAGAAGTAATTCCAGGACGACTACTTTATATGGACACAGACTCTATCATATTTAAGTATACTGACGGTGAGCCTAAACCAGACACTAATGACTATTTGGGAGGTTTAGCCGATGAAATTGCTAAAGACTACGGCCCACAGGCTATTTGTACTAAATTCTGCAGTCTTGGGCCCAAAGTTTATGCACTAGAAATATGGCCTTCACCTGAAGCTAATGAACCAATAGTACCAGTCAAAGCGAAAGGAATAACATTAACTGACAAAGCATTGGACATTATCACAATTGAAAAAATGATTCAAATGGCCAACGAATACATTGAAAATGGAGGTCAAAATACAGAAGAATCATTTGTAAAAATACCTCAAATGCAAATAACAGCTAATAAAGTTCAAATCCTTGAAACAAAATTTTTTAAAAAAACATTTAGAGTAATGTCTGAAAAGCGAAGAATTGATGGAAACGACACACTACCATATGGTTATGTAAAATATTTATAAATATATTTTTATACCTTTTCTAATTTAAATGTACAAATAATTTAAATAAATAATTTTGAAAAAAATATAATTTTGAAAAGTTTTTATTTTATGTGATACTTAAATATTGTTTCAGTTTTGCTTTGACTGTGAGTGAATAAAGGCATGGAGTCTGAGATATGTGTTGACAATGTTTCTGACATTCAATTTAAACATCCATTTACTTGTATGGTGGCAGGTCCATCAGGTTCTGGTAAGACATACATAGTAAGAGATATATTACGTTATCATAAGGACGTGTTCCATGGTGTTAATAAAGCCATCATTAATGTTGCGTGGGGTTATGGTATTTGGCAAAATTTATACTCTGAACCATTAGAAAATGTAAATTTCAAATATATTCAAGGGATACCAGAAGAAGAAGATATTGTATCGTTTGATGTAGTAGTAATTGACGATTTAATGGAAGAAATTAAAAATAGCAAATTTACATTAGATTTATTTACAAAAGGTTCGCATCATAGAAATCAGAGTATTATTCTTTTAACTCAAAATTTGTATCATAAAGGACCTATTGTTAGGGATTTAGGCTTAAATACTCATTATACAATTATGTTTAATAACCCTCGTGATAAACTTCAGCCAATGACATTTGGCCGTCGAATGTATCCCCTAGATTTAAAATATTTTATGTCTGTCTATGAACAGGCAACTGAAGGGGCCCACGGGTATTTATTAGTTGACTGTAAGCAAGGCACACCAGAGCATCTAAAACTTCGAACACGTATAATTCCTTGTAAAGATACAAATTATTTAATAAAGCCCATTGGATTTTTAAAAAAATAATGTCGAAAAATTTAGTTAACTGCTTAAAAGCAATGAATATTTATTGCAAAACTAAAAAACCGAAATTAAAAAAGTCTATTTTAGAAGATATGTCAAAAGACGAAAATTACTACAAAGCTCTTAGAGAAATTGTTCATAACGTAAAGCTTAAAAAACTTAAGCTTAAACTATCGGAAAAGAAAAAATTGGCAAAGTTTATTAAGATTTTTAAAAACATCAATAAAAATCCCAAATGTAAGCGCAAGCGCTCTAAACTTGTGGTCCAAAGCGGCGGGTTTTTACCAATCCTATTGCCAATTGTCGGGGCAGTTGTGTCTTCGCTTTTACAAAATGCAGTTGGCTAAAAAAGTTACATTAGTCCCCCCAAAGACTAATGTTCAGTCTGGAGGTGGTGTAACTGAAAATTCTACTGAATCTGGATCCCTTGAGTCAGATGTAAATGCAAAAACAGATAAAATTAAATCAAAAATATACGACAAAATTCATCGATTTATAAAAGTAATATTAAAACTTGCCAACAAAGTTGGATATGACGATAATCTTAGGATTAAATTAAGCAATGGAAGATATTTGGAGAAGTCAAATATCGTTGATCTGCTTACACATGCTATGTCTGTTGGCAAAGTATTATACGGTGAATCAG
>CAJPIZ010004290.1:0-10433 GCA_905368565.1 Medioppia subpectinata
TACGCCAACGTCTCTGGCCATTCGCCGATTTTGACAATTTATTAAACATCTGGCAACAATTCTGCACATTTTAATACTAATCTCAATAGGGTTGGCAATTTCCACCCCAGATATTTCCCTCCTTAGAAAATGAAATGCAAATAATTTTTTTATCTGATTGTAGGAAAACTTTTTTATTATTAAATTCTTATTCAATGAAAACTTTCCGGAACTCTATATCTCACTCCAGAAGTTGAAGTGATGTTCAACTCATTCATTGAGTAAATAATCAGATTCTCAATGAATTGGAAAAAATTACAACAAGTCTAACAATCAAACACCAGATACTAATCAGTAGTTTAAGATGCCTTGATCATTTTATTTATACACACACACACACAAACAATACGAGGCTTTAAATAATTGCTTTTTTTGTTGTAATTGAAATGTGTTTAATTGTTGTCAAAGTTTTTATTTAACATATTTTTGTTGTAAATATAATTTTAAATTAATATTAACGAAAGTTATAATAAATTCAATACAATAGTAAAAATATATCGTTTTAACGATATTATAATCCTTTATAATGATAGCAGAAATTACCTTTTAGTAATTCCTGAATGTTATATAATGTTTTATAATCTTTAATATAGTGAATAAATGGATACTCAATAAATAATTACTTTTTTGTGCAAAAATGCTAAATCACAACAAATTCAATCCCATATAATATGATTTATACTTTATATAATTTTCAAATAAAATTAATGTATTATGTATTACGCGATTAAACTAATAAATAGACGTTTAATAGATATATAAAATAACTTGTATTACTAATACAGTATTATACATATACAGTATAATCTTTACCATTATCAGATTCGCTTTATAGAAACCAATGAATAATTTTAAAATAATGTTGGATGAAATACAATTTTAATGAGAATTATATTTGTAACTTTCATACAAGTTACATCAAATAAAAAAATTTATAATAAATACTTAAAGCTAACTGAATATAGACTTTAATTAATTATTAAATTTCATAACTTGTGTCTAATTATTTAAATCCAATCCAAAGCAAACTAATACAGTATTAAGTAATTTATATATATTTATGGAAATCATCGATAAATTGTTTGTAAATTTCATAATTACTAGTAATGATTGCAAACAAGGAATTCATTAATTTGTAAATAAAAATAAGGTTTGATTATGATTTATAAAAAATATTAAAATTATATGTGGATTATGTCAACAAGGTGTTTTTATTAAATATTCAATTATTTATGGTCTGATATTGACAGTTCCTTAAAATTTATTAATTATGCTCATAAAAAAATATGTAATTTTTATAATAATTTTTTTAATTAATCGTTTGATTTAAACATCGATTTCTTTTAATATATGAGTATTTTTGACACACTTTTAGTTTTTAAAATTGCTTTTACGTTACTTTCCATTTTGTACTTAACCTTATAATCTATTTTATCTTTAACTTATCGATGAGAGAGAGAGAGAGAGAGAAATTGATAATTCACTCATAAAAACTTAATCATAGATTGCATGAAGTGTTTGGGCGGCAATCAGTTTAGTAAAAAAAAGTTAAGGAAACAGTTTGGAGTGTGAGCTGACAGGACAGGTATATATCAAATACAGTATTATTGTTATTATAATTGCTATCATATCTTAACGTTTTGGCACAAAAGGTATTGCATTCACATAATATATATACATCTTTTAAAATAATTTTTATAACAAAACAATATATGAATTTTCAATAATGCAAAAAATGTATCCAATTGTAAATTACAAAAGCCGATAGCTTTTTATTTAAATATACCGCATATAAAAATACATGGATCTTATAAATGATTGATTTAATATTTTTTGTCAAATAATTGTAAAAATAAGTTAAGATTTTTTGAAGATACGGGACTTATCGCCATAGGATAGCACTATAAATATCGCTAAATGTATTGTACAATAAGTTTTTGAATTAAAATAGATTTCTACAAAAAACAACTTTTTAATATTTGTATGATTTCTCGGTTAACCCTTTTGTATAGACTTTTGACTAATTTTTTGTAAATTTTTAAAATTAGTTAAATATTTCATTTGGAAAATGAAATGCAAATAATTTTTAAATGTTTTTTATCTGATTGTAGGAAAACTTTTTTATTATTAAATTCTTATTCAATGAAAACTTTCCGGAACTCTATCTCTCACTCCAGAAGTTGAAGTGATGTTCAACTCATTCATTGAGTAAATAATCAGATTTTCAATGAATTGGAAAAAATTACAACAAGACTAACAATCAAACACCAGATACTAATCAGTAGTTTAAGATGCCTTGATCATTTTATTTATACACACACACAAACAATACGAGGCTTTAAATAATTGCATTTTTTGTTGTAATCAAAATGTGTTTAATTGTTGTCAAAGTTTTTATTTAACATATTTTTTGTTGTAAATATAATTTTAAATTAATGTTAACGAAAGTTATAATAAATTCAATACAATAGTAAAAGTATATCGTTTTAACGATATTATAATCCCTTATAATGAGAACAGAAATTACTTTTTGGTAATTCCTGAATGTTTTGAATGTTTTATAATTTCATATAATGTTCAATACAGTTAATAAATGGATAAAATATTATTATTTAATGATCAATATCTGTAATCTCTCAATAAATAATGACTTTTTTTGTGTAAAAATGCTAAATCACAACAAATTCAATCCTATATAATGTGATTTATACTTTATATAATTTTCAAATAAAATTAATTATTACGCGATTAAACTAATAAATAGACGTTTAATAGATATATATAATTATTATAAATTATATAATAATTATAAATAATATAATATAACATAATATGTTATACAGTATAATCTTTACCATTATCAGATTCACTTTATAGAAATCAATGAATAATTTTAAAATAATGTTGGATGAAATACAATTTTAATGAGAATTATATTTGTAACATTTTATAAAAGTTGCATTAAATAAAAAATTCATAATAAAAACTTAAAGCTAACTGAATATACCCTTTAAGTAATTATTAAATTTCATAACTTGTGTTCAATTATTTACAATCCAAAGCAAACTAATACTGTATTAGTAATACAGATATTAAGTAATTTATACATATTTATGGAAATCATCGATAAATTGTTTGTAAATTTCATAATTACTAGTAATGATTGCAAACAAGGAATTCATTAATTTGTAAATAAAAATAAGGTTTGATTATGATTTATAAAAAATATTAAAATTATATGTGGATTATGTCAACAAGGTGTTTTTATTAAAAAATTCAATTATTTATGGTCTGATATTGACAGTTCCTTAAAATTTATTAATTATGTTTATAAAAAAATATGTAATTTTTATAATAATTTTTTTTATTAATCGTTTGATTTAAACATCGATTTCTTTTAATATATGAGTATTTTTGACACACTTTTAGTTTTTAAAATTGCTTTTACGTTACTTTCCATTTTGTACTTAACCTTATAATTTATTTTATCTTTAACTTATCGATGAGAGAGAGAGAGAGAGAGAGAGAGAGAGCGCCTATTAGTAAAGTATTGTATTAAAAACTATCAATTGATGAAAATGAAAATAAAGAAAACGTATTGAATATTTTATAAATGCCTAAATGATCTGAAATAATGCACTTTTATTTTTCAAAATGTTCAAATTAGTTACATTTAGATATCATATTATTAATAAAATTAAAACATTTTTTTGTATTACACAGTTTGAGTTTAAATTAGCTTTAAATTACAAATTACTTTACATTTGATTCGTAACGTTATATTTAAAAAGCAATGAAATATAAATAGTATATTAATACGAAATATAAATGCAATTAAAATATAGGTTACATTAATTCAGTAAAAAGTGTCGTAAAATCAGAATATATTCAAAACCAAAAGGAGAGCCGCGGATGAGATGATTGCCGAAACGTAACGCGAGTATTGGTGATCACTTTGGGCCGAGTTATGCATCACTATATGGGCCACGATATGAGTGCCGTCGCCGTAAGCGCCCGACAGACAGGGTATATATTGGACGCTCTGGCAAATGGGATCAGTCAAGTTGGTTGGATTCAATGACACGCAATTGGTTTGGCTTATTATGAAACCCGACTCCAGACACTTCTTCTTCAGCCTCTCGTTTCGCGCATTGAATTTATCATCTGTTGATGTCTTCTCGCAATTCATATTCAACTACAAAATAATTAACAACAAAAAAATACAAACAAATCATTAATTAAAATTGCATTCAATGAACTAACTTCGCTCTCTTCCATACAACTGGCCTCCCATTCATAGCAGCACTTGTGGGCCGTGAGAGGGCCGCCCGTCCACCCCATGGTGTCCATTGACCACCGAATCTTCAGACAATTCTGATCCGCTTCGGGACTGTTATGACCGGAGTAGTGGTCGCCGTAATCGTCGGCACACTTATAGCCCATACTCTGCGGGTATGAGAGGTGTCTCGTGTTGTCCACACACTTGCCTTCACTCACACTCAACATCAGGTCATAGACTATGAGCGCCACGAATGAGACAATAAGACAACAGTTCATTGTTTAGTTGTTTTTATATAAATTAATTGTAAAAAATGGTTTGATTTCAACGCAAATCAATAAATTGTGGCCTAAAGTAGAGTGAAATCAAAAGTGTTGTCAACTATTTGTTACATTTTGTGTTGAGTTACAGTCTATTGAATGCAATATTAGATGCAAACTATGTGTTCGATATTCGCATAGAATTGTATGCATTTCTTGTCAATTATATATCAATTATAGTTTGTATTAAATACTTATGTATTTCAATCATTTGTTAATTGCTTTTTAGTTTTATATTTAGATATCAACACACGTTAAATTGAAATTTATATTATTGTTAATATTATCTCAGATTTGAAAAAATATGTATTTGTTTAAGACATTCATTAAAAGGTTGGTATGAGTTGTGATTGAAATACAGAATTCTATTCTTTATGTAAATTATAAACTCTTTTAATTGTTATAACAATTAATTTAAACATTTGTCACTCAAAATAGACCACTTGTGTTGGCATTGATTCCAGTGATTGGATATAACTATTGGTTTGCAAACAAGAGAAAACCGGTGAAACAATTAGTGACAGACAAACAACTAATTGTACGGACAATAAGTCTAAGAAAAGCTCATTTGAATGGAAGTAAAACAACCAATAAAATAGTCAGCGATTTGATGAAGAAGTTCGTCAATATTATTGATCAACAAATAGATATAAACAACGAGTTAATAGTAGAAGAGGAGGGGTCGGGAATGTTCATCGACTCCAAGGGCTATATACTGACCAATTGTCACGTGTCGACAGAATCGCCCGAATTAGTGATCTATCCGTTTACCAGAAGTGGTGGCGATATAGTGCTCAATGACGACCGCGCTTATCAAGCGATTGTTGTGTACGTCGAGCCAGAGTTGGATTTGTCGCTAATCCGCACCTCTCAAGAGCTGTCAAATCAATCGGCGGTCAAATTGTGCGAAACCGTAGAACAGGGCCAACAAGTGGTGGCCATCGGGTGTCCAGATATTGATTATTCGGTTTGCGATGGAGTTGTGTATTGCGTGGAATTTGCGGTTAAAAACGGTTCGCACGGATCGTATGAGTTTGGATCGGTTTTTAACGATGAAAACCATAAATGCATTGCCAGTACTAACACTATAAGCGGTGGTTATTCGGGTGGTCCTCTGGTTAACAGTGAGGGCGAAGTCGTTGGCGTAAACTTCGCTAACGATGAACCCATTTATAGCTGTTTCTCCACTTCGGCAACTGATGCCATAGGTTTGCTTAAGCTTTAAATTTGTTTGAAAATGTTAAGTAGTTTTTGTGTTGCAATTATTTAATGAAATATTTGATTATTTAATTCAAAGCATTTATTGATAGAGGAATGAAGTTTGAAAAGTCTAACCGAGAAAAGAGATATTCAATGAGTGGTGAGAAATGTTTGGGACTATTTGTTCGTCCGTTTGATTATTCAATGGAAATGCGAATTAAACGAAAAATAATGCAAAACTTTTCTTCAAATGTGGAGTCAATTAAACAAAAAACCGAAGGATTAGTGGTTTTGTGTGCATTAAAAACCGATGATTTCAGGTATGCTATAGTTTTCATTTATTTTATTTAATATTACTAACGATTTTTTGTTTCAAATGATATTTTTGGATAACTTTAGTAAAGGCTTTGAATTATTGGACATAATTATAAAAGTGAACGAAACTGAAGTCAAAACTATAGATGAATTGAAAGATAACCTGAAAAATGTGGAAAACGATTTAGAAATGACTGTTATTAGGAATAAAAGTATTCAAAAAATTTATCCCAAACTTTCCGATTATAACTGTTTACATATTTAATATTAATTTTAGTAATAAACTTATTACTTCTGATGTTTTAACATTTTTATAGTTTGTGTTATACTTTTCAAATATATTTTATTTTTGTTATAAAACTTTGTTTGTTTATTAGAAATAAATATTTAACTGAATTTTTTAGAAGTCTCTCTCTCTCTCTCTCTGTCCAGTCGTACGATCCGTTTTTGGCCGATATATACAGTCTGGGGGTTATATTGCATGTGTTTAACCCAAACACTTCATGCAATCTATGATTAAGTTTTTATGAGTGAATTATCAATTTCTCTCTCTCTCTCTCTCCTTCTCTCTTTCTTAGATTTATTTCAAAGCGAATGAATTGTCATTTTATTTGCTTTTTAAAAGTTTTAAATGTAAAAGTATAAAATATTTATTGCTTTGTTTTGTAAATAAGTCCAAAAAATAGATAATTCAATGGTTTTGTTCAATCGATTGCCAGAAATCTCGATGAGCCTCGAGTTCGGTGGAAACCCAGTTTTCACTCAACACTTGTTGTAAACTCATTCTGGTCTCGGGTTTCGGGTCCAGCATTCGTGTGACCAGATTCCGAGCCAATTGACTAGATTTGGGCGAGAATTTGAACTCAGAATTATTCTTTAGATGTTGTGAGCGATTGATTCTGTCCGTCACGTGTAATAACTCCGAACCGTATATTTTAAACGGAGATTTGCCCGCAATAAACACATGCAATATAACCCCCAGACTGTATATATCGGCCAAAAACGGATCGTACGACTGGACAAAGATCTCTGGAGCCGCGTATTCAACGGACCCGCAAACAGTATTACATTTGGCCACTTGTTTGAATCGGCCGACTCGGGTCACCCCGAATATGGCCATTTCCAAGTCGGTCAGTTTGAGCCGAAAGCCGTCGCCCTCCCTAAACATGACAACGTTATCGCATTTGATGTCGCGGTGAGCGATGCCGTTGTCGTGCAACCACTTGACGCCCGACAACAACTGGTCGAACCAATACTTGGCCAGCGGTTCGTCAATCGGTGTCCATTTGCGGCGCTGAAAATACGAGACCAAATCGCCTCCGCCTCCGAACTCCATTACAGTGAACACCTTCTTCTCGATCTCGTTCTTAATGTTAGCCAACACTTGCACTAAATGTCTGTTCGGGTGATCGCGAAGAAAGTCCGTGATCTCTATCTCTCGCTGTAAGTAATGAAGTTTGCGTTTGTTTGTGATCTCCAGATACTTAATGGCCACCACTTGTCCGCTCCGAGTCCTAGCCTTAAACACGAGGTGATCGTAAGAACTGCCGATATTTTCCATTATTTCATAGCCATTATTCATGAGATAAATCTTGTCCTCATCGCTAAGAACCCCAAATTCTGTGTCAGAAATATATGAAGTACTCATTATCTAATCTATTTCTAATTCTTGTAAATTATATCAATTAAGCAAAGAATTTAAGTTAATTTGTTAATTGAAATCCGTTTAAAATAATGTTTACAGATCTAAATGCAAGTGATTTAAAAATTATAAGTTAGTATTGTTAAGTGCATACAATAACTATGTAAGCGATTGATTATGCAAAACAACTGATTTTTTGCTGTGAATTAAATTTAAATATATTTAGTCAGTTTTTCAGATAAAATTAACAATTACTGTATTAAGAAATGGAAAGTGCAGTGATTTGTGTGGACAACAGTGAGTCCGTCGACAACATGTGTCTTGAGGAGCAGTTGAGAGTCGTTGAGTTCATCTGCAAAGCCATCTTTAGATCAAATACTGATAACAGAGTGTCAGTTATGGTGTCTTCACCCGAACCTCAAATCCAAATACACTTCTCAGAAAACATCATTAAAATAATAGAGAATTTTCCTGTTATCTCAAGCAATGGTCAGATGAGCATCGGGTGGACTCTTCTCAACGCTTTTGGATACTTGTGTCAATCATTGGACACTAAATGGCGAGTGATTTTGTTTGTCAACTCATTGGTCGCCGACAATGAATCGGTTGCCACAGAAGCTGTTGAAGCGCTGCGTAATGTTTGTCCCGAATTGACGGTCGATATAATCAGTTTCGGTGCGAATGTTAAGTCAAATTCAAGTCATTTAAAGTCTTTGATCGAAATCTTTCAGCAAAACAGTGCATCAAATTTGTACGAAATTGAGAGCTCAGAGAAAGAAGATATAATGATTGCATTGAAGGGACGCATCGCTCATAACATCTGTGATGAAGACTACGGACTCATCAAAATGGCAATTAATTGCGGATCTATTCGTCTTTTAAAGGATTTGTTTACGAAGAATGAATCAATTAATTTGAATAGCGATGAAAGCAAAGAACCCGCGAATGTCGCCAAAGAGTCAAATGAGAGTTTAGGTGTCGGTGTTTATGGATTGTCATCTCAAAGAAATACTACGAGAAACACAGAAAGTGGACAACTATTCAATGAAAGAGATCAACAGATTTTAGACAAATTAAGCGAATCCTATCTCAAGGTTCTGGAAATGAACGCCGAGAATGAGTCGACGGGATATTCATTAGAAGACTCAGAGATATTGGTTGAAGAGGTGGAGAAAGAGTTGCAAACATAATGACTAAAAGGGAATGCAATGGATGTGAACATAACAAACACCGCATCAAACAGACAATAGTATTCAAGTGAATGCTCTCTTATTTTTGTTATTTTTATCAAAATCTTATTATTGTATTTGTGACCAAATTTTAAAAATATTGCTTATGTTTAATTAATTACAAAAAATGTCAAATTCTTTATTAAAAAACATTGAAAATGCATTTGTTTCAAATGTTCAATGCGTTAAACTTATAACTGAACGCATTATAAACAAAATACACATTTTACCACTTATACACTTAAAAGTTCCAAATCCAATTTAAAAATTCAATAGTTATCTATTAAAAGTTATCTTTGAGTACTAAACAGTGCAATGAATTGTAGTAAAATAGTAGAATAAGTAGTAAAACAAGTTTATATGAAATACTCTGTAATTCGTGAACTAAACGTTATGCTTATCGGATTGAATACAACTTTCATAGTTATTATAACTCGATATAACTTTTTAATTCAATAAAGGTTTTGATTTAAAAGAATTTATTTTAATAATAATTTGATTAATTAATTAACAAATTATTTTTAACTAGAAATTATATGAAAGACTTAAGATTCTTAATTTAAGAATACTTTACAATTGAAATTACGTCAAAAGTATGCAAATGTTTTAAAGTTTTGATGAGATTTCAAAACAAGTGTTTCATTGAAAATATTTATTGATTTGAATCGAAAATAAATATATTTTTATGAAACTATTAATTGTAGTTTAAATTCAATTTATTAAATCAATTAATGATAAACTCTTTGATTCAATTGAAACAACATTTTATTTATGAAAATTGGTATTAATTCTGTCGAAAATTTCATTTGTTTTAAAAATTTCTTCACTGATCTAACTGTTGGGTCGGTCTTAGTGTCCGCTCCGGGAGTGTCTGTGGCCTCGGCTTTGGTGTCCTAAACGCCGCCGTATTGTGAAATGGATTCCACTTTCTTGTGGTCTTTCATCAAAAACTCATGACATTTGCCCTCTTTCTCGATGTCCTCCGAAGTGATGGCAGCCGTCGAGGGCTTGGGTTTCAACGAACAGTTGGTTTTGAGTTCATATCCAAAGGCAGCCAAAAGACCAGAAGAATGGCAGTCATGTGCTGTCAAGTGATGTCCGATTGATAGCCAGACAATTGAGAGTCAAAGTGAGGGGTTGTCTGTCATTCGCTTTGACTGTTTGTGATGGAAATGGAGGCGAAGGTGAGGGACAGCGAGTGATACCTGCGGTGGGATTGAAGACATGATCTGTTGATTCTGTGACTAACCTCTGATGAGGGTCTCTGTCGGGTCATCGGTAGGTCGGCGTCCAATCCGTCACTACAGGCAGTGCTGTCCCTCTCGTTGTCCAAAGAGAGTCGTAATCCTATGGTTGGTCTCCATATGAATCGGTGACACGAGTGTCGGGTCTTCGGCGGATCGCAGGCT
>CAJPIZ010004291.1:0-10432 GCA_905368565.1 Medioppia subpectinata
ACGTATCCGAGTCTCACGACTAATGACTTGGCTTTAGTTCCCAAACAGTATTGGGTTTACGAAAATCGGCAACAAATCAATGGCTCAGAAGTGAGTCTCGATTTAAACAATTACGACAAACCACTGCTCACTGTGTATTTGTATGGCCGGTGTTTTGATCATGATCCTATCAACGTATTTGATTTGTAGTTTTATTCATTGTATTTAAGATTAAATTTGTTTAAATAGAAAACACATATGAAATTGCAATTTAAGTAATATTATATGAAAATCATGATAAAATTGAAGGAATTCATAAGTGTGGGCATTTAAATTAAATTAAAATTAAGCAATTTTGGTATACATTATATGAGTTAATTTATTTTTGCCATAATGCACTCATAATAAAATATGCATGCACATTTTAGTAGTTACCCTGTAAACACCGGGCAATCACTTCCCATTTTTAAACTATAAATACAATATTAAATTTTTTGTATAAAAAGTTGAGTTTAAAGTTTTCTTATATCCTGACAATGAGATCCGTTTTCCGATTGTTTGATAACTTTTAATAAATAAAATGCAAAATTATTTCCTATTTAAAGTCATTTACAAGAGATTGTACAATATTATTAGTTGTCATGAATTGTATTACGAAACCAATGAATATTAAATATAATATTATTATTATTATGTTAATAATTTCAACCATGTTTTATGTGACTTCTGAGACAATAGTGTTAGACATGGACTCTCGTTTGGTGTGGTTTCCGGCCAGACATCGAATACAGTCGCGACAAATCCGTTATTTGCGGCCACAAATGGGCCCAATTGTGAGGCCATTTCGACGACCACTTGCTTTTAGATAATTATTATTTTATTTCAAACAACATATTGTTTAATTGTTATATTAAAGTTAAACTTAAATATAAAATTTATTATTTAATTGATAGTTATGTATGTAATTTCAAATAACATAAATATTTGTTTGAAGAGTATTATGCTGTACTTTTAATCAATTAAGTAAAAGATGGACAAAAAACTCTTCACTATTTAAATGTAATATAAATTAAAAATGTTTTAAGACTTGTAAAATAATATACAAAAAATTTAAATAATAAATATAATGAAATAATGAAAATGCAATCAAATATTGGACACTAATTGCATTTGTAGTCATGTATTGTCGTTGTCTTCGGCGTCGTTCAGATCCCAAGTGCTCAACGACTTGAATATATTACTCTTGAGATCACACTTTCTTTTGCCTAATTTCCAGTACTTCATGTCATTCAACAACTTTTCGGCCGACACTACCGTTTGGGGCGTATTTTCCCGAAGCGTTTCCATCAGAAATGTGGACAAAAAACTGGTCACAAAAGCCATACTCGAGACGACCACTAAATACAGCCAATGATTGTCGTAATTGTCCTAAACAACAAAAACACGTTATTTTAGTTAAATATAATTAAAACTAATAAAAATCAATTGAAATCTAATCCATACAATTGTGAACAAGTGTTGAACGATAGTAACGGCGAGTGTGGCTATGGATAGGATGGCCGTAAGGGCTGAGCACCTGAATGTTGTCGGACTCATTTCGATAACTTGTAAACTGATAACCATTAGGGATGGTGTGGTCAACAGTAGACCACATGTGGACAACCAGTACTTCATTTGTTCACTTTTGGTCACCAATAGGCCGACGAGTATGAGTCCGATGGCGGCCAACAACAGGGCGTTTGTCAATCGGCGGCCGATTCGTCGCTGCATCAGAAACCAGACCATAAAAATGGCCGGTATTCTGGCCAATGACCACATTATGTCATTGATAATCATCTCCTTCTCGTATAAGACAATGGTTTTGGTCTCAAAGATGTGTTTAGCGCTCAGATTGACGGCCAAACAGAGCGTCAATATTAACAAACACTGGAAAAGTGTTGTCTCTCTCAGGAATTTGACGATCGCTTTGTGAATGTGTTTGACTTTTGTTGTCGTTTCTGATTCTTCGGCCAATTCTTCCGGTTTTGTTGTTTTTCCGATTTTCTGTTTAATAATAAAATACTTAATTAATTAATTTGTTTTCAGATTAAAATATTAGATAAACTTTAAGCTAAATAATATATCGCTAATTGAAACGATAATAAAATTTCATAATTTATCAAAAATTAAGTTTTGTTTGCATTAAAATTAAATTAAATCTTTGAGTAAAAAGTCTAAATCTATTGAAACTCTTTATCTTTTCAAATTAAATTATAAATGCGATTAAATCAATGAAAAACACATAAATAAAACAAAATGTTTTTTGACATAAACCTGAACTTGCATTGAGAGTAAGTCCTCATCAATTGATTTGCTGTTTGTTTGCATAATATGTTTGAAAGACTTCACAACCAAATTGTATTTGGCTTTCGATAGAAGCCATTGAAGGGATTCCGGAGTGAATCTAAAGTCAAACACACAATAAAATTAATAAATGAAAAAGTCACTAAAAAACATAATAAATAGTATGTTTTGAAAGACAAATATTGCTATAAATTCAGTGAAATTCAGAAAAAAATAAAAGTTTTGATTTATTTTTATTTAAAAATCAATTCTTATGTCTCGCAAACAAAATGCATAAATAATCTAATATATGATATTTCGTACATTTTTTTGCTACTGGAATATAACTGAAAATAATATTTGTCAGTAATTTATTTAAAAAGCATTTTAATCCGATTTTATGCTTATGTTTTTTAACGACATAACAGTTTGAATCATTTATATTCACAAAAACAACGTATAATAAGTAATACAAAACTCACTTTAATATTAAAATCAATGGCAGAACTGATGCTGTGTTTAAAGCCGTTATCCAAACCCAATGAGGGATGAAATAAATGATGACTGAATGCAGAGATGAGCCCATATATAGCGATAACCATAACAGGCATAGAGTTTTGGCTCTGTCTTTAGGGCACATAAACTCTATGGCTATTGAATTGTTTTGGGAGACAAAGAGAGAGACAATTAATTTCCTTATAAATTACGAAAACACTTTCGGGAAAACAATTGATTAACAAAAACAAAAATGCTATCAATTTTCTACAATAGCCTAAAGTGTTGAGCTTTAAGACCAATACATACTTAAAATCAAAATAATTAAATGACTCGAAGGATATGTGAGACCAATAATGAATTGTGAGACGAGAAAAACGGTATACTCTTTGCATAGTATGGGAGAAATGGATGAGACTATGGATGCGATCAGAAGTGATAAATAGCTCACTCGACGACCAAAACTATAAGCGCCGCCAAAATAAAGCGATCGCAACACAAATTGAGAGATAAAAAATAATTTTTGGTAATCAATATAAATAGTTATGCATTACTTTAAGAGAAAAAATATGTTATAAATAATAAATTTTGTTTTTTATCTCTATTTTGTGATATACATATGTATATGTATATTATATAATGTAATCACTTATAGATTTGGCAATACTTACAGATCGGCAATCAATCCAAAGAGAGGAGTTCCACAAACACTGGCAATGGTTCTGATGGTTGGGATTATAGCGAATCGATGGCTATTTTCGCAGACAAAATCATACTAAACAACAAAAACCAAAAAAGCAAATAAATTTATTTTTAAAGTAAATATCAATTGAAATGAGATTTTTAAAGTAGTGTTTGTTTTGTCGATAGGATTACATGCATCGCAAAACTGTCCCAATAATAGCCGGTGTCGTAAACCCATCCGTCGGCGCACGTCTTAACGGCCAGTTTTTTGTGACATTTGATGGACTCATTCACTGGCGGTAATCGCAAATCATTTAACACTTGTTTGTAATCGATATCAAACATATGACACGAATCCCTGACCACATCGGCGCTGGTGTTTGACGGCCGGACCACTGGTCGTACAAATCGGTGCTGTTCTCCATACGAAAAGTTTGACAACTCGTTCACTCGGCACCAGTGGTCGGGTACTAACTTCAGGTGACTTTATGGACAGTTGGGTACAGAAAACACAGAGTTTTTATTATAAATTTTGTATTTTTATGTTGAATTTTTTAAAAATAAAACTTTTTTACATTATGTTTGAATGAAACGCCGATAGTATGGAAACGGGTATTAAAATCAATAGCAATCGCTTCTGGTATTTACCAAAACCTCCGACTTCTTCGAGAATGTCTTCAAACTCAGCATAACGTGAATCCATTCCTCAATTTATCTCTTTTTCATTCAAAACTAAATATTTTTTTCGTCAAATATTATGCATTATTTGATTATTTTGTGCGAAACACAACACCATATGCTATGAAAGATTTTTGAATCGCATAACAAATACAAATGAAATGTAAATAATATTTCTTCTTCTCATTCAGTCATTCAAATGCTAACAAAACACCAGAAAATTATATCCCATTATATTAGTGATAATGAATGCATAAAAAGTCAATTAATAAAAAAAACTCATTGTTTCTTCAGATGGCTATTGAATAGTCCTTCAAATCGATTACTAGTCCTTCAAAAGGGCTTTTGTTTGGGAATTATGTGAATATATTTTGCTTACGAAACGGAAAAACAGGTTTTGAGGGATAAATGTAATCGGGATTTAGATTTACACGTATTGTGTATGAGATTTAATGCTTGAGATTTTAATTTGGTTGTCGATTAGATGTTTGTGTGTGAATTGTATTGTATATTATATAATATAATTCATATAGACATACAATGCATCCCATATTAATACATAAGCCTATTATTATAATGTATTCAATAATTATAGCGAAATATCATTCAATTATAAAAGTCATACCAAAATGTTTATTGAATTGAGAATTGGGTTAAAATGAATGACAATAAATGGGTCCGAGAATGAGATTTATAATGTATTTCTTTATAAATATTCAATAATAAAGTGAATTATTTTTTCACATAATAATAATTATCATGTTTTTTATGCATAGATGAATATTACACATGAAAAATGCAAACCTCTTTCAATTAATTCACTTTCATTCTCATTACACGTTTCAGTTATTGAATACAATTTTTTTACTGAAATTTTCTTAAATTTTGACATTATATAATATTTTTAAATAATAATAATCATGATTACTTTGTGATGATTACATCTAGTTCATACATTAATCTGCAAAGGGACCATGACGATTGTTCGAAAGACATTTGTCAAATTTGATATCATTTACGGTATTAATTGCCCGAAAATTAACCAAAATTTATGAAATTATTTAATGCAAAATTAAATAATTATACTGCATTTACTGTACATACAATTAAAACAATTAATATTTTAATAAACACAGCACATAAAGTAAAAACAATTCATAGTTTATTTGTTAGGGTAAAAAATTAGTTGTAATAAATAAGGTGAAACTTAATAAATTGTTTTAAATATTATTAAGTACAATAACTCCGAAAAAGTGTCTTTCGAACAAATGTCTATCAAATAAGTGTTTTTCGAGCAAATATCTTTCTAACAAATGTTTGTTGAAAAATTGCCTTTCGATCAAATGTCTTTCAAATAAATGTCTTTCGAATAAGTGTCTCTCAAATAAATGTATTTCTAACAAGTGTCTTTGTGACAATTGCCTTTCGAACAAATGTCTTTCGAATAAGTGCCTTTCAAATAATTGACTTTCTAACAAGTGTCCTTTGAACAAATATCTTTCGAGCAAATGCCTTTCGACCAAATGTCTTTTGAGCAAATATCTTTCAAATAAGTGTCTTTCTAACAAGTGTTTTTGTAACAATTGTCTTTCAAACAAATGCCTTTCGAACAAATGTCTTTCGAATAAGTGCCTTTCAAATAAAAGTTTGTTGAACAAATGACTTTGTAACAATTGCCTTTCGAACAAATGTCTTTCAAATAAGTGTCTTTCTAACACGTGTCTTTTGAACAATTGTCTTTCGAACAAATGTCTTTGTCTTTTAAACAACTGTGTTTCGAACAAATGTCTTTTGAGCAAGCGTCTATGCTGTAACACAATTTATATAAAAATAATTAATGAGAAAATGAAATGTATCATTGAAACTTAATACTTTAAATTATTATATAATTTAGTTTATTGTGAATTAAAATTGAGTTTTTGAATTTTACAGTGACTTTAGAGTTCTATAATAAATTACTATTAGGAACTACATAATTTGAGTAGATAAATAAATTTAATTTATATTTTAATTACAATATTACATTATCAACATTTATAACAATCTAAAATATATTGTAATTTATATATTTTGCATTATTATTATTATTATATTAAGTCTAAGTATTGTCCAATAATTATGGTGTTTTCACGTTTGACATAATTATTAAAATAATGAATTTAATTTATTCGTTATATATTTGGCCCATAGTTTTATAGTAACATAAATGTAAAATATAAATGAAATTTAAAACACAATTTGATTTTAAATATCATGTAAATGATAAAATTTTTTGTAGTTAACACATTTAAGTAATAATTATATTATTATTATTATTATTATTTATAAAATAAAATAAACACAATAAATGTATTTATGATAATCTCCTGCAATCTCTGTCTATATGTCGGCTTAAAATATAGTAAATTTTTGCATCTCTTATGTAAATAATATATTATATAATATATATATATTATGTCTCTTTCCTCCTCATCAGCAAAAATATGTCAATAAATCTCACTTTCAATGCATTTTTTCTTTCAAAAAATATTATATTAAGCTCTGGATTAAGTCATTAACGATCAGTGAATGAATATCTTATATAATGTGTGTTTTGTTTCAAAAAAAATATGCCTAATATTTGGCTAATATTAGAAGACTAGTGATTATTAGTGAAAGTTGTGTTACGATTGAATGACTGGTGCCATAAGTGGCCGCTCCGGTGGTGCCGTCCCTCACCGGCTGAGACGCCTCCACCCGTCTATCGTTGAGTGCCTGGAGTTGTCTGAATGTGTCGCTCAACACCACTTTGTGAGAGTCCGTTAACTCCCGAAACGCTTTGATCTAAAAAATATATATTTATTATATAAACATTTCGGTCGCAAATGTTTTACTAATGAGTGAAACAAAACAGTTGTCATTATTTTTGTTGCACAAAAATATAAACATTATTTTCCTATTAAAACAGTATTTTCTAATTCCCAGTGTTTCTGAATTTTAAAAAATATATTTTTTAATACAATATAATCTCGTTTTCATTGAGCATTCAATTAATGCTATTAATTATCTCTATTGTCTTGTTGTTAAAAACACTAAGCCTTAGTATATTTAAAAATATATAATTTAAATTTTATACCAAAAAATACATCAAAAACAATGTCTGGGAATAATAAACGCAAAAATATTAAATAAAAAATAACAATAAATAATAAAATATACAATAATTTCATTACTTGTTTGAGTCCAATGTCAGTGGTGTCATGAAACACAAGCCATGTGACCGATTCAGCGCACGGAGGGGTAGTCAGGGATCCCTTGTATCGGAAAAATAGCTTCAAGTCGTTTGGCAACAGGTTTTCCAGATTGACCAGAGGTTGGCCCGCGTTTTGGCGATACTGTGGGGGCGTTGAGTGGTAGTCATCGCCGCCCTCCACCTTCACAGCCTTCACCCCCTCTATAATGGCGTCCAAATGGGGGTTCGCTTTCCGAGTGATCTGTTATTATCGGGAATCAAGTGTATATTTAGATAATAACTGTATATTAAAGGCATTTCAAAAGCAATGTATTTAATAAATTGTCACATATATTGTGCCGTAAGAATAGTGTCATTACATAATAATTTTCAATTACTACTATTTTTAGTATTTTCTAATTTAATAATTGAATTATAATAAATAAATTATTTTATTTGTTACAGAAACACAGTTTTCTCTCATTCAGTGTGTGTTTTGTTATTAAATTAAATGCTTATATCATTGGATGGGTTTGCGGTGGGAATTAATTAGCGTTCCTATCATCGAGAGCTCACCGCTAATCACTTGATTTGATTAAATGCTTAATTTATAATATGGTTTATATAACGATACAATTACTCAATCATCGCATGTATTAATATAATGTATATTTATAATAACGTTATTATATTTAATTATTTCAATAAATTCTTGGTAAGTAATGTTTAATTCATTTGCAAAAATTATAAACGTATTCACTGTTTGTCGGTTTTTTAGGTTGAATTCAATCGCAGATAATATTTATATTTATTACCGATTTTCAATCATTAATATACAAGATATGAAATAAAAATTTGTTGCAAAAATGTTAAACAATTGGAAACAAAATGTCTATAAATAGCAAAAATTGAGACATAAAATAATCAATAATATTCTGTAATGTTATCCCTTTTCTTAAGACTATTCTTGAAAAATAACATTTATTTCAATGCCTTTAATGGACTAAAGCTATAGAATATAAAGTATAGATTTAGTGTCCATTTCTATAAATATAGACATTAAGCCATAAGAAAAGACATAAAATTACATCAAAACATCTCTTTCAGACTTTTGGGTCAGATTGTATGGAAAAATCATTAAATTTGATTCACTAATAAACAATGATTAAACACTATTACCATGTTTTCAATCAATTCCTGTACAGCAAAATATCCAATCCCTAAATCATATCGCTATAAACATAGACTTATAATTTATAACATAGACACAAAAAGCAATATAAACGGTTTAAATATATTTACAAACTAATTATACAGTCGAGTGATTCTCACTAATAAATGTCTGATATATTTATGATATAAATTATGGTAAAAATAAAAGCATAACGGCGTGTCTTACCTCAAACATGACGCCAAGGACTGCCAGACCATCAGGGTGAGTACCGGCCTCGCTTATATTGTCATACTTTTTGTTATAGTGCACGATATGCATCTATGTCGATGGGGTGGTCATAAGCAAATCAATTAATTGTCTGATATTACATAATTATCTATTGAAATTACATTATATAATAAAATTACATGAAATCATGTGTTTTTCAATACACACCCATTAATATATTATATATTCTATCAGGTTTAAGATATAATTGTAATCTATTTTTGTTTTGAACATGTTATTATAAAATATTATAAATTTAATATGATACACTGTAGCTGGCTAACCTCCATGGAGTAATGTACCCCGCTGAATGCGTGTTCAGAGCCCCTGCCTTTATGGTCACTCCAATGAAAATGCAACTGTGCCATCACGTATTCATTGTTGTCCAGCGCCCGACCCGTAATTAATGGCTGTTTTACATCATCGCCGGTCAAATCAATGGATAATTCAGCTATAATTATGCAAATTGTATTTGTTTAGTGCAAAATACTTCAGTTTATTCCGTATAAATGTTCACGATAAAAATGTTTGCGCCCGACCTGTGTGTCCGTTATTAGTGATCTTGAAGTTATGGAAATCAATTTCATAGTGTTTTAGGTCTATGTTTAGCGATGTGTTCACTAAAACGGTTTTGGTGTTGATGTCTACCGGCGACTGACGGACACCAGTCTTACATAGTTTTGGCCATTCGTTTTGGGCTTTAATTGTATTTATTAAATATCATTTAGTAATTAAAATGTCTTTATTGTAAAATTTTCAATTATATAATACGTGTTTTAAAGTTGTAATTATTATGTTTAGTGTACATGTTGCTCTATTTAACTAATATACTTATCAATGTAACCTTTAAACAAGTGAAAAGTAGCTAGGTTATATAAGTAAGGTAGCATATATTGTATTGCTAGGCTATGATAATAAGTTATATTATTAGCAATGTTTCTGAGAAAATTCATTGAATAATCATATGTTTTGCCATTTATTATCTGATAACTTGTCAATTATTATAATTATTGCAAAAATAACATTTATTTAATATAATAATTTCCGCCAAGCTTTTTCATATGAAAGTGACAACTGTTTAGTGTTATAAGAGTTAAATAAAACATTAGTTAATTTCATGTATCACTAACTCGTTCAATTCAATAACCATTAGGGTATATCATAAACAGAGAATTAAAGTAAATTAAATTTTTATATATCATTAGATTCTCGATATGAATACAAATAATACGGATTTCCTTATTAACAAACAATCAATATTTAAAAAGTCCTCTAAAAATCATTGACCACATTATCAGTGAAATGAAATGTTCATAAAAATTATCAAATATTTAATATTAAACATCTTATGGTTTCTCATATAAATATAATTATAATTATTGAACTAATATTTACTTAAATTATATATTTGTTTAACAAAATTGAGTTAAATTTTTTTCTATTGCTTTTTCCTAATGACTTATTAACTGTTTATTATCGACTTATTTAACTCTTTCTGTGAAATGTTATGCATTTCATCTCAAGAAACTTATAATTCATTTCTTATAGACTTATTTACAAACATCAACAACAAAAACAATCTCGATATAAAGTTTCAAACACTTTATGTAATATTATTTTCT
>CAJPIZ010004293.1:0-10430 GCA_905368565.1 Medioppia subpectinata
AATGTTTGAAAGAAGCGGACAATTGTGTCAATAGTATAGAAATGAAGCGAAATATGACTTCAATTATAGTTCACATCGATTTAGACATGTTTTTCGCCGCCGTTGAGACCAAACTCAAGCCCGAACTCAAAGGCAAACCCATGGCTGTCGGCAGTGACCAGATGTTGGCCACTAGTAATTATGAGGCGCGAAAATTTGGGATCAGGTCTTAAACTAATTGTTTGATTGCTTTGTATTGGAAATTAACTTAATTTATATCGATTCAGACCTGGAATGCCGGGCGCTTTGGCCAGACGTTTGTGTCCGCAACTGATTCTAGTGAAACATAGTTTTGGCAATTATCGTAGAGAAAGTGGACACGTGATGGCAATTATCAAAGAATTTGATCCCAACCTGTATTCAATGAGTTTAGACGAGTGTTTTATTGATTTAACTGATTATGTGATTGACATGTATTGTCAGCGAAACGAAAACTTTGACAAACAATCTCTCAAAAGCTGTAAAGAATTGCCCATTTGTTTGTGGGATTTGGCGGCAGAAGTGGTCACTAATATCAGGCAAAGAATATTAGATGAAACACAATTGAGTGCCAGCGCTGGCATCGCATGCAATACATTGATAGCTAAAGTGTGCTCTGATGTCAACAAACCTGACGGTCAGCACATGATTCGCGGCAATAAGAAGGAGATCGAGAAGTTCTTAGAGGACACTCCGATCCGAAAGGTGAATGGCATCGGACCCGTTAGGGAGCTAAAGTGTGCTCTGATGTCAACAAACCTGACGGTCAGCACATGATTCGCGGCAATAAGAAGGAGATCGAGAAGTTCTTAGAGGACACTCCGATCCGAAAGGTGAATGGCATCGGACCCGTTAGGGCACAGTTCCTGTCGGCTGTTGGTATCAACACATGTAAAGATCTGTATTACAATCGCGACAAAATTCGGTTCGCTTTCAGTCAATTCAATGCCGAGTATTATCTGAGGGTTGGCTTAGGAATTGGTCGACATGTCATCGAGAGAGACGAAGAGCCGAGAAAAAGCGTTAGTTCCGAACGCACTGTCGCCGAAGTCAGTACTTTTGAAGCCATTTGTGATTATTTCAGTGAATTGAGTGAAGAGTTGGCCGAAGATCTGAACTCATCGAGAGAGACGAAGAGCCGAGAAAAAGCGTTAGTTCCGAACGCACTGTCGCCGAAGTCAGTACTTTTGAAGCCATTTGTGATTATTTCAGTGAATTGAGTGAAGAGTTGGCCGAAGATCTGAACTCCAAAAACCAAAGCTGCAAAACGATTACAATTAAACTGAAGAAAATCACTTTTATAGTGACTCTCAAATCTCATACACTTCCGTACTATACGTTTGATTCGGAGACCATTTTAAATGTGGCCAAAAATCTATTGGATACCGAACTGAAGAGCACTCCAATCGAGTCACGCAAATATCGATTAATTGGTCTCAAAGTTTCCAATTTAAAGTCTAATGAAACCAATCGTAAGACCTCTTCGTCGCAAATGACTTTGTCTCAAATATACAGAGCGTTGAAAAGCAATACTAATACTGAGATACTAAGCAATACTAACAGCAATATTAAAAGCAATACTAACACTAATTCTGACAAACAATTAGTTGAGAAATCGGAAGAAGCAAAACGCGATGAAAGCGAATCCAACACTTCAGTCAATGATAACAATGATAGAAATGAAAGCAATTTTCATTTCAACCAAATGTATGATTCCTCTCAATACGAGTGTTCGGTTTGTTTTGAAACATTTCAACACAAGAATGTGTTCGAAGACCACGAAAATGCATGCATTGAAGAGATGCTCGAAATTTCCACATCAGACCCCGATATAAGCATCGATTCCGAGCCAAACACTAGTTCTCACACCAATTCTAGTCCTCAAACGAATGATGAATCGAAAGATATAAACAATTTGTGTCCCATTTGTGGCACACAATTGGTCCTTAAAGACAACGACGAATTAAACGCTCACATCGATGTGTGCCTTAACAAAGACAAGTGCCTCGAGTTAACACAAGTCCCATTACAGTCCACGACTCATAACTCGACTCCTAAACAAAAGCCGTCAAAACGATTATATTCTGACAGCAAAATGAATGGCAAACTTAGCCAGAAATGTGATACAAAGAAAACACGAAAACAGTCGTTAAAGTCACAAACGACTATCGATTCCTTCTTTAATCGGTCCAAATAAATGCTTTTCACACTTTTGGCTATTTTTTTAAGGATTTATATAAATATCATGTCATTGTTCTAATCATTGAGTCAAACCATAACTGTTTTCTAAGTCAATGTAATTGTTTATCATTTTGTTTGATGTTTTCTGAGAAAATTTAATTTTTCAATTAATAATAAATGCTTAAAAAATATGATTTGTTGCGTTGATTGTCGTTTGGGTTAGTGTTTGTGTTGCAAATAGTGAGCGCACGTAAAGCCTCGACAGCACAACAGCACAACTTGTGTAACGTATGTATGAATTGTGTGAATCGGTGGTGAAAATTGAGTGCAAAAGAAAAGCTGCAAAAAATCGATAATTTTTCGGTTAAAGAGCGCAGACGTACTGAAGAGGGAATTGGTTTGCAAATCATGAGTCACTGCTTATGGCTTTTGCCAACAGTTCTCTTCATTACGATATAAATCAATAGATTCTCCTATTCTTTAGGTCTTCGGACGCCCTCTTCTCTCTCTCTCTCTCTCTCTCTCTCTCTCTCTTTCTCTCTCATACGCATACATAGACACACTTCGTGTGACTTTTATGTAATTCATTATAATTTGTCAAAATTTCGAAAAATTCAAATCATATAAATGTTTAACAAAATCTCTCTCTCTCTCTCTCTCTCTCTCTCTCTCTCCACTGATTCGCTCTCTTTGCTGGTATACTCTTCTCACTCACTTCAGTCACTCTCTGAATGAGGAATTGTCTCATCATTTGTTTGAATCAATGGATTCAATGGTTTCACTCAATCGATACTCTCATGTATTGATGAATCTATTATTGAGTCCAAAGCTATGAAAGATTGAAATGTTTACTAAAATAATCAGAAATTTATTATAAATAATATTTTGAAGCGAGAAGTGATTGAACGGATCAGTGGATCAGTTGATCAATTGTGAGTTGTGGTCATATTTGTGATCAGTGTTTGGATAGTTGTTTAGTTTGAATTCTTGTCTCAAACCAATGCTCTCTCAATAATAAAGCATTGTTTGCAACGAAGAAGTGTTTGAAAGCGCGTTGTCTTCAGCTAAACGAGTGCTTCTCACTAATGATATTCACTTAAGACATATGTTGGACATGAGTTTGAATCGCAGCAGATATGAAGTGCCGGCAGAGCTCACGAATCTTCTGCTAGACTTCACGGTTAGTGTTTTGGTTAACAAACCGACGGATCTCTTAGAATACGCGACCATTTATTTCAATCGTCTTCTGGAAGAACGACACCATTCCTCGCATTCCTCTCATCTCTTAACCAACGCTAACGACAATGAAAACAACCATTTGGTTGAAGACGACAACGACTCCACTTCTAGTGATATAAGTATACAATCTTTCCATTCAAACAAATATCTCTTGTCTTTAATTACTCTATGAATCGTTGATTATGTGTTAAATTTAACATTAAATTAATCATTAATTAAAGCTTTTTGTAAGTCGTGTTTAGCTTGAAGTGTGTCTCAATGCCTATCTATGCTATGATAACTTGCCTGCACTGCATATTCCTAACAATACTGTTATTGTTAATATAATTTACAATGAATTTACATTTGTTTGATATATTTGTTTAATATATGAATTTTCAAATATTTGTCCAAAATTTGATTTTTTACGAATAATAATATCAAATCATATCATATGTTAGCAAACATTATATGTTTAAAGTGTTCGCAGAATTTATTGCACTGTTTACTCGATTTAAGACAAGTTTTATTAGTTTTTGTGTTGAATTTGTTATTTCTTTTAATTTGTTAAACATTTATATGATTTGAATTTTTCGAAATTTTGACAAATTATAATGAATTACATAAAAGTCACACGAAGTGTGTCTATGTGTGCGTATGAGAGAGAAAGAGAGCCAATTATAATAATACTCTCATAAATTATAATTTCAATTTGAATATTGAAAACATTAAATTTGAGGCATGAGATCAAGAAATAAATTTAATTTTCTGTTTTGAATGTTAACATTACTTTTTATATGTAAAATATTTTTACTAAATATCACACAAATCATTACAAAAATTAATCTAAAATTATTTACATTGCATACCAAATTCAATTCACTTGAAATTACATTATATGATATAATTCGTATAAATCATATGATTTTAATTTATACTGTATTTCAAAAATAATTTCTTATTTATTTATTTATTTTCTTAATTATTTTACTTTTAAAAATGTCACCAATTATTAAGGGTTCTAGATTTGCAGCAATATATTGAATAAATTTACATATTAATTATGTTACACATAAAATATTGCACACAATTTACTGAACACAGAATACTTGACAAAATGGGGAATTGGAAAACATTAATATTTAAAATGTAATCTTTATTATAAGAATTGATTGAATCCATCTTTTATTGCTATTCAAATGAGATGAGTGTCGATAAGTGTTGTCATTATTTGATTATAAATTATGAATACAATCAAAATTACTTATAACAACAAATATTACGATTTCATCGACAGGTTTAATACAAATTTCCTATAAATGAATCATTTAAAATGATATAAAATAGTTATAATAAAATTATTTTTTAATTAATTATACAAGAATAACATAATTAATTCATATATTAAAATATCGTTATATTAAATATACATATCAGTTATCGCACATTATTTATTATATACAGTACAAGCAAATTGACAGATAAGCAAACACACAATTACATGATAAATAATATGTATATCCGACCAAACAATCTGTTGTTTACAACGGTTTACATTATGTGTATATTTAGCACAACATTTATTTTACTCAAATATATTCTGCAATTTATTTGAAAAGTTTATTAATAATATTAATTTTTAATTAACTAAATGTTTTTAGAAACATAAAACATTTCATTGTTTCACATGTTAAAACATTTCAAGGATTGTTTTATAAAATAATAAATTTAACTTGAACAAAAATGCATTCTAATTGTTTTAATTTAATAATGTAAATAACTCTATATTATAGAATTTAGAATCTAGAGATTATTTTAATATACTTTGCATAAAACACATAAATAGTTGATATTTATTTTTAATTATATTCCAAAATATCTTATCTTTAATGAGAATATTCCAAAGGCATGTGTTGTGCAAACATTTCTTTTGGTTTGGATTACCACGATTTTCTTGCCTTTTAATTAAAATTATGAATTATCATTATTTTAAATTCATATTTAAATAAATGAATGTAAATTGCAGTTTAAATTTATGAATTTAAATATACAATTACAGTCTGTCCCCGATTTTAGCGCAGGCGATTTTAGCCTTTCTCAATTTTAGCATAATGTTTTGTTAGCCCCGTTGATTCATATTAGTACTGTTAATGTACCCTATTTTAGCAGAATCCGACTTTGGCATACATTTTTTACAGCCCATATGATATGTCAAAATCGGGGACAGACCGTATAATGAATGGGTGAAAACTAATTAATGTATTGATTTTGTAATAAAATAAATTCAATTTAATTGTTTAATACGATTGGAGTAAAAGTAGTCTTTTTTAAATTTTACAATTTATTTGATTACTAAAGACATAAATGAATATTTTTATTGGCTTCTCGTCAATGAAATTTCATCTCATAATTAACTGTTAATGTGTTTGAATTTGGATCACAATATGATAATCAACGCATTTTGCTCTCCAATTATGTTTATCTTTAATACTTTTATTTTATATTAATGTTTATTTATTCAATTTAATAACATTTATTTAAAACAATATAAATAAATCTCTATTATAAACATATTTTACTAAATTATTTAGAGACTAAATATGAACTTCAAGACAGTATATAATTCACACAAAACTCTTATTAATTGTTTGCATTCCTATTGAATCAGAACCACCGGTCAGACTGTCGTTTACACGTAGGAAATCAGGTGAGGGTTTATTTGTAAAGACAAAACATTAGTGTAATTATTAACAAAATATATTTCGTTTAAGTATTTGCCGAACACTACGACCCGGAAGAGGACGAAGACGACGACAATGAAAAGGTTTGTTCACACGTTTTAGTTATTATTTGATTTAAGCTTTTATTAATCTGTGATTATATCTACTATTTTCAGATAATTTATCCCAAAAGCGATGAACAGCGGCAGAGATTGGGAGAAGCGGTTAAAAATATATTACTCTTCCGTTCATTAGATCCCGTGAGTACTTATTTATTACAAGTCAAACACTTTGATAAACTGCTTATTAATTAATATTTTATATGAGAAACGTCTCTATAGTTTTATTTATATTTATTGCTAAGATAGGATGCTATGAAATACTGCATTAATTAAACATGGTCACTGCATTATAATTACTGTAATTTAACAATAAATAAATTAGTATAACTTTATTGAGCTTTAAATTTAAGAAAATTTGATCCTATTTTCTAACGCTTTATTATAAGGGCTTTTATCAATTAGTTTAAATATGACCCCATTTTTGGCTAGTTAAGCTTTAAGTTAAACATTAATTAATTAAAAATACAACTAATATATGAATAAATTAATAAAATATTGAATTTAACAACATTTTAAATTCTTGTTTTTAGTTGGAAATGTCTGAAGTAATCGATGCTATGTTTGAAAGAAAAGTAAGCAATTATTTAACTGCATTTTAATCAATAGCGAAAATATTTGATGCAATTAACAAAATTGTAATAAATAATAAATTCTTGCATTTATTAATGAGTTTATCATTTAAAATGAATTTGAAGGTCGAAGAGGGAGAGATCGTCATCAGACAGGGAGATGACGGCGACTACTTCTATGTCATATCGGAGTGAGTTTTTGACAAGAATTTAATTTGAAAATTATAAATCTTATAAATAATATTACAATTTGCGAGTGATTTGCAAATCATTGAATTAACGCAAACGTTTGGCTCTAAATAGTGGGACCTATAAAATTGTGGTGTCAGTAGACGACGGGTCTGAGCGAGAAGTGGGTGAATACACGGGTTCGGGTAGTTTTGGTGAATTGGCGCTCATGTATAATATGCCGCGAGCAGCCACTGTCAAAGCCATGACAGTCGGCTCACTCTGGGCTATGGTATGAATGGTTTGCTTTCAATAGCCTTTCAATCACATCATTTGAATGGCTTTTAATCCAAACTATATCTCTAGAGTCGACACACTTTCCGAAAAATAGTTCTGAAAAGAGCTTTTAGGAAGAGGAAAGAATACGAGAACTTAATTGAAAAAGTGGACATGCTCAAATCATTGGAAGTAATGAACAAACACACTTATTCTCCCTTCCCTTATATCCCTGGATTTGTTTTGAATTCAAGCAAAACATATGCAATAATTAAATAATCGTCTAATCCTTAGCCCTACGAAAAGATGTCATTAAGTGATGCTCTGTTGCCGCGAAGATTCGTCTCCGGAGACCTTATTATAAGACAAGTGAGTCTTAGTCTAGATTTCAATACTAATCAAATTAATCCATGAATTACTAGAAATCAATTAAGTCTTAGTTTAACTCCAAGTCCTTTAATTCTAAGGTTTTGAACAAATTAGAGGTTCAATATAGGGATTGAATACAATAATACAATACTTAACTTAATTGTCAATCTTTGTACGATTTTTACTCTTATTATAAGATTTTTATTCAATCAAAAGAAATTTTTAAATTAAAAAAATGCCCAATTAAAAAATATATCATATTTATAAAATGATTAAAAATGACAAAAACAGAATGGTACAAATATAATACATTAATACAATATAAAACATAGAATTAAATTTAGAAAATTAATAGAATAATTGCAATAATAGGACGACGAGGCGGACGGTATGTATTTCGTTCAGGAAGGCATTGTAAGGATCACCAAAATTACTGAAGTGAGCGCAAAATGTTTGGATTTTAATTTCAAATAATTGTCACTTAATATTGATTTGACCGAAAAGGAGGGACACGAACAGGAATTGTCACGTCTAGAAAAAGGAGGATATTTTGGTGAATTAGCACTGATAACACATCGGCCCAGAGCGGCATCAGCTTATGCTCAAAGTGCTGAAGTAAAGCTGGCCTGTAATGCAATTTATTTATTTATTTATATTGTCATTAATCATGTAATAAGTATTAATGGTTTGAATGATTGGTTACAGTTCTGGATGTGCACGCGTTTGAGCGCCTGTTGGGTCCAGTGATGGATATAATGAAGCGAAACTTTAACCATTATGAGGACCAATTGGTCAAAATATTTGGGTCCAAATCAAATGTTGCAGACTTACGATGACTGTCATGAGTGGTTTGGCAGTGCTTTTGTTGGGACTGAACGAGCAATCGATGCGAAGATGTGGTCAAAGGGCAGACTTATTGCACAATTAAATTGAATTCTTCCCCTAATTTGAGAAATAATTTCCAGTCAACGGTGTTTTGCAGTGAAAAACAATCCTTTTATATTCCGTACTGTTATACTGTATTAACAGTGTTTTATTGCCAAAAACTTAGTCATTGTTTTTATAATAAATGTTAATTGAAATCTACGAACAATTTTTAGGCAAAAGAAAAAATCATTTCAAACATCAATATCTAATGAAGTAAATCGTTATTTCAATTGCATTAACGAGAAAACCAAGCATTGATTGCTTCGACAAAGTCATCAGAGCTTACATTCAATTCTAGTGAACATAATATTAAATAAATAATACATTAATAATTTGTGTTCCCTTTATATAAATATATATGTAAAATAAGTTTAGTTCAAAATATTAAAACTCATTGTTTCGACATTAGAGACGTTTTCCCAATTAAGAGTCCAAACGAGTACTTCATTTATCAATTAATTAAATACTAAAATTCAGAGCAATATTTAAAAATATCGTAAAATTCAAATCATTTGAAATACAATTATTAAATATAAAGCTTGAATGTCTCGAAGAATATATAGATTTTAAGATAAAACCTGATAAATGTTTTATCACTAAACGATGACTTATGGGATAAGAAATCATATTTACAACATAATCCATTTGTTAAATATTTGTATCATTAAATGTAATGTAATAATATATATACCCATTAGTTTACAAATAAAATCACATTTTCAAAAACTTCTTTTATAACGTTATTAACCAATATTTATGTAACCATTTATGCCATCGACTGGATCTGGATATTAATGTCTACTTTACTTACTGTACACTTCCATCATATTCTGTATGTAATGACAATTGGAAATGACTGACGAGGAATACTGTGAATGTGAATACTTAAAAATATTTTAATTTAGTATTTTAAATGTCAAGAAGACACGTGTAGTACTTAAAATAGATAATATACAGCATATTGTTTGTTAAATATAGTACTAAAAGATTATATTTAATAATTAAATAGTTTTCCAAAAATATGCATTTTTCGAGAAACTTTTTAAACAAGTCTCAAATGTTTAAATAATTTAACAGTATTTACAGCGGTTTATAATAAATATTCAATTTGTTTCTATTTTTGAATATAATTTTGTTTTTCATACCGTAATAAAACTAATTTATAAAATACATATAAAATAAGTAGCCTAAAATTTTTAAATAAAACTAAATTGTAAATATGATTGTAAACAATTTCTTTGAATACAATATAAAATACTTATAATTAAATGCAAAATTTTTAAAAAATAATTTTTACTTTAATTAAAACTGGATTTGAAGGATTTTCCCAAATTTGCATTTTAATTAAACTTATTTTGTTTGCTATGAGTTGAATGCCTAAAACATATGCACCAAAATGCACTGTACTGTACAATACTTAACCCATTTGACAATAATTATTGTACATTTTTATGAGCACATGTGAAGCTATACAGTTTGTGTAAACAACCATGATAATCATATATTCGATGTCATGTTTATTCATATCTCACACTACTTGAATTTTCTAGTATTTAGCAATATTTTAGACAATAATAATATAATTTTTGTAAAATATGAAAAATATTTGTCAAAAATCAACTAAAATAATCACGAATTGAAATATGAATTACAAAATTCATTTAAAATAATTAGGTATTGATATTATTATGCATTATTTATAAGTATTGCAAAGCAATAGAAACGCATGTAAACTAGAAATAGATATTTTATCATTTAAATTCTTGTGGGATTTACGTAATTATTTTTATGTATGAAATTGTAATAAACAAAAAACATCTATTTTTAACATAAGTCATACCCAAATACAGTACACTTTCTAT
>CAJPIZ010004294.1:0-10430 GCA_905368565.1 Medioppia subpectinata
CCCGTCTCGCCGACGACGACACACAACTGATGCTCACGTTTCAGATGACACACATCGGCGGTGTTGTGTCCCTCATCTACGGAGTGCTCCTCCACTCGGGTGCGCCTCAAAGGGCTGACGGCGATCGGCCCCCACTCGCCGCCGAGCATACCCTGGATCTGACTCTGGAAGTGATCAGACTTTTGAATTATGTGTCGCTATTGGATCTGAATGTGGTTCAGGTATGTGTGGCTGTGCTGTCCTATCAGTCCATTTGGTCCAACAATTGTGTATAATTTGCTAATTATTTTATTTTGTGTTTTTGTAGTCTGTTTTGGGCGGCGAAGGGCTGTCACTACAGCTCCGGCACATCTGTTCATACCTTCTCTGGTATTGCACTCACCATAAGAAGGAAGCGCTGCTCAACGAAGCGATTCTATTGGTCGGCAACTTTGTTGTCCTCAACGACGAGAATCAGGTACTGGTCTCCCGACACAACTGTCCATTTCATTGGTCACTAAACTTACTGTGCTTTTGATTACAGGCGCTGTTAGAGTCGGGCCAACGGCCGACTGTCGTCCAGCAGTTGTGTTCGCTGCCCATCGAGTACTTCAGCGACGATCGACTGTCTCGGGTGTTGTTCCCGACGCTAATCGCCTGTTGTTTTCAAAACCCGCAAAACCGGACGGTTTTGGAGAAAGAGATGTCAACTCTAATGCTCTCGACGTTCATCGAGTCCACGATCGTTGGCCTTCAGCTCCGGGCCGTCGACAGTCACGTGTCGGCCAACTCTCTCGGTATGGCTTTTGTAGTGTTTTTCGCACTTTTAATGTGTTTTGTGTTTTACAGCCGAACAGCGCCTGACGTTTGCGAAGAGGTTTCCGAAGAACCGCTGGAATGAAGCGAAGGACTACTTCGAGGCCCAGACAGAGGCCGACCCATAGGTGTCGGTGCCGTACAGACCGTACAGACTGTTGGTTTGGCCGCTGTTTTACAGCTACCGGTGCTTAAGAAAGTCATTTCTATTTCTATTACAGTCTAAGAGATTACGTGTAAATACTATACTATTGTGCACTCAATTAACATAGATTTTATACATTAATATATTATTTAATTAAAACATTATAACTGTATTTCTAATATTTATAATCTAATTAATTGATTAAAAGGTTTAGTTGTATTATTAATGACCGCATTTGCCAAACATTGGGCGGCAATAGAATTAATATAACAGTCGATGTATTAAAATAACTAAAAGTGAAAAACATTTATAATTTATAAATTTATAGTTCTAACTAAAGTGAGATTTATTTTTACAAATATTTAATTGAATAAATGATTGGTTTTTGTATTGAATTAATGTTTAATTAAAATTAATGTAATTTTTCATTCAATTTATAATAAAATACTTGTTTTATATTTGAATGATTGCTAATCGGATGACCGAAACACTCAGGGATGGCATGTATTGTGAAATACTGTTTAAACTATAATTATTGATTATAGGTAATAATAACTTATTATGATATATTGAAATACTTTAGTTATCAAATCCTTGTCTCCAATAGTTTTTACTGATTATAGCAATCAAACCATTTATTTCTTTGTTATAAATTATAATATATTTAATTTGTTTTGTAATTGTATTTAAATATTTGTTAAAATGTGTGAATTTATAGAGAAGTTTACAGTTTGTCATAAAATCCCAATAAAAATTAGACAGAATATTATAAAACTACAAGTTTTTAGTAATTCGTATAAAGGATATAATGTATTATTTGTTACAAATGACGATATGGTCTATGGTTTGGGGGATAATAGTGATGGAAGACTGGGTTTTGGACACAACAGTCCTATACTATCACCAGAAATAATAACACAATTATGTCAACAAAACATACAATACTTTAGAAATGGATATGAATTTGTGTTAGCAGTGAATGATATGAATAGGATATATGGATTTGGGAGAAATGATCATGGTCAATTGGCACGGAATGTAATAACTAATAATGAAATACAAACTCTTTATTATAAACCAGAGATTATATCATATTTTAATAATAAAAACATCGAACAAATCAGTTGTGGTTCTCAACACACTCTGGCCCTCACAAGTGATGGTCGGGTCTATGCCTGGGGTTGGAATAGTTGGGGACAAATTGGTTGTGGAAATTGTGATACTATTTATACACCGATTGAAATACAATTCAATAATAATTATAAAATACAATCCATTTATTGTTGGTATTACTCTTCATTTGCCATCACATCTGATGGACATGTCTTCAATTGGGGCGACAATAGAGACCATGAATTGGGACACAATATAACCAATAAAAGAGTATTAAAACCCCGATTCATATCAAACGTAAATAATATGAAAACAATTAGTTGTCGTTCTTTTGGGACATATTTTCTGACAACAAATGGTTTATATTTTTGTGGAAAATGTTATGAAAACAATAAACAAATGTTTGCAAAAAGTCCGAAACGAATACTATCTGAACATCACTTCCAAGAATTGGGGCAAATTAATTCATATAATCATTTATTATTAATTAGTGTTTTAATAATCGATAAAATATATCTAATATCAAGAGAACGAAAAATAATTGAAACAAATTGTAATAATTTTATTGACTTTTACGCCAATAAATTACAAATAACTTATAATACAATTAATTTGAAAAAAATGAGTGATAAGTCAAGTAATGGTAAGAATGAAACCAAAGCCAAACCAATACAACTGATGGCCAGTCATAGCAAAAGTACAATAGACTGGAAACCAATTAATAGTAATTTTAGACCACTTTTGTTATAATTTATAAATTTATAATAATTTAATTTCTATTAGTTATCGATAAACAGACAGTCTCTACAAAGTGTGAAACAAATAAACCAAAACAACAATCGAGTCCTGTGATAGAGGTCAATAAAAATGGTCAACATTACCACCATGGTACGTTATTTTAACACTTAAATTACATTATATTAAAATTCATTTTACAGAAAATGTAAAGCATATATCAGACAAAACAGACAATAAAATTGATATTAATATCAATGATAATTCAAATGATGGTAAAAATAAAACAAGTTTCGCAAAAATTATACAACAATTTGATGGAAATAGCAATACAAGTTCAGAGCAAACATCTAGTAATTTGAGTGCATTTTAAACACAATTTAAAATTAATGATTGTTTTGTTATTTTGTTGTGAAGACAAACGACAGACAGGTTTTACAAAACCTATCAACATTATACATTCAAAACAACCATCACTTTAGTCGACACTCATTTTAGCGGACACTAGCAATTGCAAGCATGACCAGGGTGATTTAATTAATATACCCATCGCCAGTAATACCAAAGGTATAACAGCCCTGATCTCAAGTGATGGTAATTTTAATTACATTATGTTTAATTACAATAAGTTTATAAATATTGTATTTATGTTATAAATAGATAAACAGACAATTTCTACTAAACGTGAAACTATTGAAACACAACAGCAACAGTCGGGTTCCTCCATAAGCATCAATGATATTTCAGAACATTGTAATGAACAAGGTAGTTCACTATTCAAACTTCAAATATTTAATGTTGTTAAAATTTATTTGACAGATGACTACAATTCAAGTGATGGTAATTTCAAAATACAATTCATTGAGATGTCAGCCATAGGTTCGGGTGGTTTTGGGACTGTATTTAAAGTAAAGCATAGATTGGATGATAAGATATATGCCGTTAAAAGAGTACAATTTGGGGGTAAATGCAGTAAATATTTGTTTTTAAATTTATTCATAAAATATTTTCTTAGATTTTAGTAAAGAAAAGAAACAAAAAGTTTTGAAAGAAGTGAAAAGTTTGGCAAAACTGGACTCAGATTTTGTGGTCAAGTATTACAACTCATGGCTTGAATCCAATCATCTCTTCATTCAAATGGAGTTCTGTTCACAAAATCTTAAATCTCTTCTCGAAGTGAAAGCCATTGTCTTCGAGAGACAACCGGAAGAAGAGATGAAAGCCTTTGAATATTTTATTTGTTGTGAAATTCTTAAAGAACTCTTAGAATGTGTTGAATATCTTCACTCATGGGATCCACCGGTCATTCATCGGGATCTCAAACCCGACAACATATTAATTGAACACAACGTTAGGTATAATCGGTTCGTCAAAGTGTGTGACTTTGGTTTGGCCACCGATCACGTGATGCCATCCATGAGCCATACGGAAGATGTGGGTACTTCACAATATTATTGTTTTAAAGTTATCCATACAATGATTAGATTGGAAATAATCTTAGTTTTATTATTTAAGCTAATATTTATACTTGAATTGATATTCAACTATACTTTAAATATTATATCCCAAACCTTATGGAGATTAGAGTTTCAATAATTAATAAATAAATTAATTTAATTTTCATTAGTTTTTATAATATTTTTGCAATACTTTCTATGGATTCTAGGGTTGGAGAGATTGAAGAGTTTGTGATTTAACTGTTATACAGATTGTGCCAAAACAAGGCCCTCATTACACGTCAACAGACATAACAATAATTAAAACCACAACTTTTGCCTTTCAGTTAGTTTTTAGTAAACTATTTATTACTATTTATAAACTATTTATTTCGTTGAATTTCTATGTTTTAAATTATAATATAATTAATATTTTTGTAATTATGTTTTGTAATTGTATTTAAATATTTGTTAAAATGTGTGAATTAATCGACAAATTTAAATATTGTGATAAAATCCCGATAAATATTAAACAAAATATTACAAAAATACATGTTTTTCGTCATTCGACTTTTGAATATAATGTGTTGTTTGTGACAAACGATGATATGGTCTATGGTTTGGGTCATAATAGTAATGGATGTCTGGGTTTTGGACACAACAGTCCTATACTATCACCAGAAATAATACCACAATTATGTCATAAAACATACAACACTTTGTTTTATGATAAGTCTGTGCTATATATCATTGCAATATATCATTGCTATATATCATTGTATCTATACAATATGTACTATTGTTAATGTATTTATAAATATACATTTGATTATAATATTTATTTATGCTATTTATGTTATTATATTATATATGCTTTATATATTATATTGTATATGCTTTTGTGTTTAACAACTTAAATGACATGCTCTAATATACTCTACATTAAAAACCTAGTTACTATCTTTAATACAATATCAGTAAATAGAAATCATAATAGACCAGTTAATTATAATACTGTACATATTATTTTAATAGAATACAAATAATGATAAAATCAATAATTAATTTACTTAACAATGACAACAGTTATACATTATATTAATATCATTATTGTTTACAAATACTTGTTTAAAATGTTCACATGGTACAACTCAGCAAAAAGAATAACCAAATTGCAATACTTTAAAACTGTGATATTACTTTGTAAATAAAGTAAACCCATTGAGTATACAATTATAAAATTTGAATTTATGAAAAAGATTTACTAAATTGAAAATGTCAATCATAAATATAATAACGGATGTTGTTTTTAAAACCTTGTGTTTGTGTGGATTTCTATACCAAACGTGTGAAATAAGTTTCATATACTTCTCATACGAAACCACAACAAACGTAAGGCTCGAATCAGACTCATTGTTTAGTCCGGGTGTGACGGTATGTGTAAACACCAAGAGCATAATAAAGCCAAATCTAGCTAGGTTATTTACTTCATCTAAAAATCCAAACGAATTTTATTATAAAATATTCAAAAACCAAACGGTGGCCAAACAATTGGCATCAATCATACCATACAATCGTCTATTTAAGTGCATTTATTTCAAATCAAATGATAGGCCCGAGCGGTGCGACCACATCAGCCCCTATCGTATATCAATTAATAATATAAATAACCTTATTTGTTTTACAATATTTTCGCGATGGTCCGCTGAACCACAAAACAAGTATATGGTTAACAAAAATCAGTTTTTAACAAGACCATTTATGATATTAGAGTTTACCAATAAAACCCTGATATCCCGGAACCAATTCATTGTACGTCTTCACAACCCAATGGAAAGGGTTAGGGATTTATATAAGAAAAATGTCATAATTGCCGACACAAGCCATAGTAGTGAGTGTTATGTAAAATATCGCATAACCACCATGATTGACAAAAGCCAATCATATCTTAATAATAAATGTTTTGTGAATCAGGATCGAGATGATTGTGTGATAGAGTGCACAATTAGAAGAGCGTATATGGTAAATTCCAATTTCCCATCTCGGTTCATGATATATCCTAATGACTACAAAAACCACACTTTGGCTTATTCTGTGGTTTACAGATCGAAAGATTTACATCACATTAAAACTGATTGCAAACGCGAATGCAGTGATCGAATAGAGTGTATAAAACATTACTATTCCGTTGATTATAAATATGATATTAATATACATTCAAGTTATTCATTAAACATATTCTTACCGTCAGAGCCCGATATTGTGTACACAATGTCACTGAAAATGTCATTTGAAGAGTATCTGGTGTTTATCGGATCAGTTCTGGGCCTATGGTTTGGTGTATCGGTCCTTATGTTCACTAATCTATTCACACAATTATTTATTAAATATAAACGTTATATTTATAATAAATGGCAAACAAATAATACAATGCTATTCACGGTAACTAATATGAATGTTAATTTTACTCCTAACCGACCTCGAGTTGCCAGTGCTTTCACTTAATATTTAATTATAATTGAAATATTGAACTATTTTACAACAAAATTTGACGACCCTTCCTCCAATGTTATATACTGTGTAAATAAGTAGTGTTTTTAATTGTAATGATGTTTAAAGCTATTTTACCTCGTATTGTAAATATATAAATAGTGTGAACAGCGGTAGCGACTGATTCTGTGCGCTCCGTAGCCTCAGGTGTCGATAGCCCTGTCGTAAGCAATTCAATGGTATGACTCGCTGTGCCGTCAAGTGATTTGTGCCCAAATCGGTGACCGAAAAGCGCAGGAATGCTAAGTCATTGAATGTTAACTAAATTAGTTGATTTGTATTCATTACAAATGATCAAGATGTTTATTACATTGCATAATCATGGTTAATATGATGTACAAGTTATAACTTTAAATAAACTTTATTAATGTAAGTTTAATTTATTGTCTTAATGTTGAATTAAATCTAAAAATTATTTTAAAATAATTAAATTATGTTTATAAACGTATCATTCCAGATGGGATTCAACGAGCTGCAGCATCATGGTCTTTTTATTGACGTCAGTCAATCTGTATACCGATAACCTCCACCTCTACCTGCGGTCTCCCGGTGTTTGTATTTTGGCACACGTACTGACCCGATATAATCTACATAAAAACAATTAATAAAAATAGTTATTTATTTAGTAAATATGAGCAATAAAAATGTCGCTTATATAGGGTGGCTGGAAATTTAGCCTAAAGATTCAGAACGACCTAGATTCCCTAAATTTCACTATTAACATCCCTATTTATACAAGATATTATCCGGGCTTTATGTGATTCTGATTCAGAATTTCTGAATATTTTGACATTGATTTTTAACATTTATCTAGTTAATTTTAATTGGGAAGTTTTTATTTCACAACAAGCCCGCATAATATCCTATTAGATTTTATTATATCATTTATAAATGTGGGTGATAAATTATGCAACTTATTCCAAAGTACAATATTGGAAAAACGTCGAACTACACTAGATATGCAACTTATTTTTCCTGTTAGAGGGATTTCACGGGAAATCCCTGTTCCCTGTAAAAGGAAAATACAGGGCAGGAAAATTAGAATCAATAAACAGGGCAGGGACAGGGAATCCCTCTAACTCTTATAAGGATTCCCTGTAACATAATTTCCCTGTTATACAGAAAGTGAGTGCTTAATGTGTCAATAGTTGTGAATGAATTTTGTGTTGTAAATAGATTGTAATGTAATTATATTGCTATAATATAGATATATTTTAAGTCTATTTAATTGAAATAATGAAATATAATAAATAAATGAGCGTTTTTAGAAGATTCAGGGCAAGGATTCCCTGTAAGCAAAAATCACAGAGAACAGGGCAGGGTAGGGCAGGGTAGGGCAGGGTAGGGCAGGGAAATAAAAATTGGAAAAAGTTGCATATCTAAACCATACTATCAGAGCATATAATTAATAGTAAACAAATTGGTTCACACACTACAGACTTTTGCATGAAAAATGAGTATAATAGGGGCTACTTTATAATTTAATTGTAGCGCTATTATTAAACGTATTTTACTGATTCATACATCAAATTAAAGATCAGAAAATACGGTTTTAAAGGATATATCACACGATATATTTCAAAATTTGGAAACAAGTTTTTGGTGTCAAACAACGGTTATCAAACTAAATGTAGATATATTTGCTGGTAAAGGTCTATAATTTTCTCCGTATAAAATTAATTTTAATTTAATAAGGGTTTTGATAACTTATTCTTATGTAGGATTTAACGCTAAAAACAACTATAACATTTAAAAAATTCTAGCTTAAATACTTTTAGAAATATATGGCCACAAAATCACCAGAAAAACAAATATTTTGCTTATGTTTGAATGTCCCTATGCTATTATAAGCTTATATACACTGACCCAGAGTATCCAAAACAAGCGCCCACCGTGTTTTACATTTAATTGTGGCCAACTGGGGCAAAATTAAATATTGGTTATATTTTTATCTTATAGTAAATGTTTAGTGTAATTAATCATTTCATTTTTACAATAAAATAGTATGTGGTTTTAAAATTATAATTTTTTTTCTATACTCATTTTTCATGCAAAAGTCTGTAGTCACTTGATTAATTAATGTCCATATGGTGTTATTTAATAAACGTTATAACCGCCATTAACACGACCACAGCAATAGTTACAATGAATAAGTTGACAATAATGTTGAGCGCGATGGTTCTATTATCATTGATGCCTGGTCACTTTGCAATGCCACAAGTGCAACTCACTGACGCCGAGTACGAAGACAAGAGAGCGAAACTTTGTACAAATCAAAGTGAGTGTGATTACGGTTCGTGCTATATTCAACTTGACCATAACAATTGGACCGCAAAATGTTCTTATAATGCCTTCGGATGACAACCCCATCATAGCCTACAAAACAAAGTCCAAGAATTTTAATAATATTTGCTTGTTGCAAAATATTTATTTAATAAATATCAATGTTAATTTGTCTTTTTAATTATTCGTATTAAGAATACTTGTAATTATTAATATTCTAAAATAAATAAACATTTAAATTGATTATTATTGTCATCTGTTTTGTACTAATTATCTTTAATCATAAGAATCGGAATATTTGAAGGTGTGTTCGGTGGCCAAGAGGTCGGCGGCAATGTATGGCCAGTGAGGGTTGTTTAGTAACGCCCGACCGATCAGTACGAGTGTCGCCGATGGCCAGTCATAGCAAAAGTTTCATAAATTGTAAACCAATTTCTGGTAATTTTAATTGTCTTTTATTATAAATAATTAGTAATTATTTATTAATTTCCGTTAGTTATTGAAATGGGCTACAGTGGCGGCCAAACCAGTGGCCACTCAACCGGTTTCACCGCCAAAGAGCGGCTCCTTTGCTAACAATGCCGGGAGTCTTAAGCGCACAGTTGTCTCGACACCCGATTTGTCTTTCATTAATAATAATAATAAAACTAATAATCAATTATCAATCATACCGACCGATACTATATAACTGTTGGCATAAAGTTAACCATTAATTGTCTTATAACTGATTCAGTGATCTGTTTTACACAATACCTGATCACGTCTTGAATGATGTGATTGAAGGCCAGACTATCGTCGGTACTGTCGGTGAGCGTCGAGTAGTGGCCGTGAAGTGTGTCAAAAATGGTGGACAGGAGTCGACACAGGGCTCCGACCACTATATCGCATGTCTGGGTAGCGGTTCCGCCACCACTGCTACTCATGAGAGTCGTGTCCAATAGCTATAACGGAAAACAATAAGTAAAAAACACAAACAAATACACAATCGGGTCATACATTAATCCGATGGCACAAAATGTCCAACAAATCGATCACGTGTTGAGACTGCAGGACATAGTCGGCCACATCCAAGTGCTGACCGCAGACCAGTTCGTAAAGTGCGGCCAACTTAGCGTTGGACCGGTCGGTGAGTGATGTGGGCCTCTCTCGGGTGCCGTTCATTATTCGGGACAACATTTGGTCAACAATTGGACGCCATTTAGCGAATGAAAGTACAGGGAATCGGCGGCACCGGTGCCACCACTAGACGGACGGCCACTGTTGATACGGAACAGTTTCTCCAACTCATTGAGATTACGTTCCAGACTGTGAGTCATGTTTGTCGGCCAGTGGCCAGTGATTTGGTTGTCGGCGCTCAGAGCTGACAAGTCCTG
>CAJPIZ010004296.1:0-10429 GCA_905368565.1 Medioppia subpectinata
CAAACTTTTATTTTGCATATAAATGCATATTTGGCTCATAAATGCATATAACTGCATATTTGGTCCTAAATCATAAAAACGCATGAATTTACTCAAAAATCATAACTAAACATGAATAAACTGTTTAAAAATTTACAATTAATTGAAATTAATTTTAGTTTACGAGCAAATATCTATTTATGAGGCAAAAATCTATCTAATTTTCATTAGATAGTAGTGATACAGCCTTAACTATATTGTAGTGACGAAAATTATTATATTGTTTAAAAATAAATAATGTATTTCTAATTTATTTTGCCATTAATTACTAATATTTGAATGAGTTTTGAAAGCTAAACGACCATTTTCATCATAACATTTTGCTTAATTGCATATAAAATAATATTTATATCACATATTTAAAAATTATAAGTGCATATTTGAGTGCATATTTAACCATTTTAAAATGCATATTATATGACATATTTGACTGCTTATAAATGCACATTTTGATATGCTTTATTGATAACCCTAATGCTAACATTGGAGTAAACTTTACTGACTTGTGACTCTGAGTTGTGAGTAAGTAATGTAACGCTATATCAGAGCTACTATCGTAGCCATAGTGACAGTGCGAGTGCTGGTGAGTAATGAGATGTTTGAGTAATGACAAGTTGTGAGTAAAGCAACACTTGAGTAAAATACACAACTGATAAAAATATATTTAAAAACTTTTAGTAAAACTTACCAATTAAAATTTGATTACAAAGCAGGTTTTCGTTTTCGAAATCAATGGTCATTTCGTATTTATAAAACGGGTTAAAACTTTTGATAACATATACATCGCGGTCGAGATAAACGCCGCCAAACTCGCGGAGCACTTGAATGCGTGTGATGTCCGCCGCGTGCCATAAGCCGCTCTCTGCGCTCAGTTTTTGGCCAAACACTTCGGTCGGCCTATCGATAGTCCGTACGGTTAACTCAGTGCCCGTCTGGCGGGCTATGGTTACCACACGGCGCCAGCGGTCACCCCGTAGTTCGCGGCAATCGCAGTGAATGTATATTTTGTCCGGGCGTTGATTTTTGAGCACCGATAGTATGCTTATAAAGTGGGCGAAGTGTATCTCACTTACGTTAAACAACACATAGTGTATAATATTGGGCACTATATCGAAGGGAAAGCCACTTATGTTGTACTGATCGGGCGGTGACTGTATTTGTTGTTTACAGTTATAGCACGAAATGTCGGAAAAGTTGTATACAATTTTGATGAATATAAAACACACTAATATTATAGCAATGAGCCAAAAAATGTTACGTGATAATTTTATTGTTTTGACCATGGTGCTCGTTTTGGAGTCACACAATATACGATGGTTTTGTTAACATTTACACCTCTCCCATACATTTGTATCAAAAATCATTTGTACATTTAACAAAGAGGCTTTAAATGAATGATAAGACTGTTACCCAAACTACTAAATTATCTTTATTTCATACTTATCATTATAAGAACGTTTATTTATTTTGTTAAATAAACATTACACTAAAATTCCGTGCATTACCCGCACCCCATGTATAAGCCGCACCCAAATATTTTCCAAAAAATTATACTTTTTCCTGTGGATAACCCGCAGGTAATGCATGGAATTTTAGGGTAATAGAAAACATTAATCAAAATACATAAATAAGAAATGATAAACATATTTAAGTTTATACCGTATAAATTATACAGTACTAGTTAAATAACTTCCTAAACATGATTAAGTAATTGCAATTCAAAGTGAAGCACATCTCTAGCCATTGAACCGAATGTATTGCTCAGCGACTCAACAATTGTCTCATTAAAGCGGTAAACGGCGGGTGTTTTGCCGCCTAAACACCAATAGATTTGCGACAACTCGTCGCCTCTAATCAGAAAATGTATTGAATAATAGCCACTAGTTTTCCAATCCTTGTTGGCCTCAGTGTATAGATAGGGACAGATTGAGGGCCGGCACCCAAACTGGCCGTCCATACGGTGTATAATGTGTGGCTGTTTGTTGATCACCTCCAGCACAGGCCGTTCGCCCGCATTATAATACCATTCACTCGCATTGTATTCGCGGTAAGTTTCGTAGTATTGAGATAGGAATCGAGCATTTTTATGAGCTAGGTTGCAAAATAAGTAGTTATTGTAAATAATAGTTGATATTTAAAATTTTACTTTTACCAAAACTTACTAATTAAAACTTGATTACAAAGCACGTTTTCTGTTTCAAAATCAACCGTCATTTCGTATTTGAAAAACTCGCTAAAACTTTTGATAACATAAACATCGCGGTCGAGATAAACGCCGCCAAACTCGCGGAGCGCTTGAATGCGTGTGACGTCCGCCGCGTGCCATAAGCCGTACTCTACACTCAGATTACGGCCAAACACTTCGGTCGGCCTATCAATGGTCCGTACGGTTAACTCAGTGCCCGTCAGGCGGGCTATGGCTACCACACGGCGCCAGCGGTCACCCCGTAGTTCGCGGCAATCGCAGTGAATGTATATCCGGTCCGGGCGTTGGTTTTTGAGCACCGATAGTATGCTAATAAAGTGGGCGAAGTGTATCTCACTTACATTAAACAACACATAGTGTATAATATTGGGCACTATATCGAAGGGAAAACCACGTGTGTTGTACTGATCCGGAGGGTCCGGTTTTACGAGCGGTGACTGTATATGTTGTTTATCGCACGAAACGGTGGGAAATGTTTTATACACTATATGATAGTCGGAAAAGTTGTTCACAAGTTTGATGAATGTAAAACACGCTAATATCATAACAATGGCCCGAAAAATGTTATGCAATAATTTTTGTGTTTTGACCATGGTTAGGACCGTTTAGCAGTCACACAATGTACAGATGGTTTTGTTAACAATTAGCACTAGTGTTAATGAAATATCATGAACGTAAAAATTATTTACTTTACAGCCCTATCATTCTTGTGGAGCCCAACGCCATACATTTGTATCAAAAATCATTTGTACAGTTAATTAAGATATTTTTATTACATTTATCTTAATTAAATAATGTTATTTTAAACAAATTAAAATAATATTGAAATATTTATTTAAAACATTAAAATGTTTTGATACGATCAATAGATTACAAACATATTTATNTTGTATCAAAAATCATTTGTACAGTTAATTAAGATATTTTTATTACATTTATCTTAATTAAATAATGTTATTTTAAACAAATTAAAATAATATTGAAATATTTATTTAAAACATTAAAATGTTTTGATACGATCAATAGATTACAAACATATTTATTAATCAATATGATAAACAAAAGTTTTAAAGACAATAAAATTAATTTTTAATTTTAGGTAAATAAATTCTTACTGGTGATTTTAACAAAAGTATATTAATCTAATAACTAACTAAATATATAATTGTAAACTACAATTTAATATACTTTTTATATTGGTCATTAGTTATGTTATGACAAGCATGCACATTTTGTGGCCAATACTGGGCACTAAAACTATACAATTGTTTACATGTTTTATACATTTGTGTCTCGACTGAAGAGGCGGTGAATATAATGACCAAAAATAATATAAAACACAGAATAACGGCATAAAAGAGGACGAGTTTGACGACAAAGACGGCTGTAGTAATCGTTACCATAAATATCAGCAGAACTATTATCGATCCCAACAATAGCCAAACAGACACCAAGTATTTGGACCAATAAGTTATGTTGTAATCATCGATCTCAGCGCACAATGAATTTAACGAGTTTATTATTGTCATTAATTGATAATCATTGTACTGTCCATTACGTACCATAAATATTACAGTATTTTTGAGTAAATTTATCTTGATTTTCAAATATGAACACATGAGATAAAAATAGCACAATTGCCACAACAATATGTTGTAGTTCTGATAGGAGGCATAGGATAGCAATAGGGTGTTGGGAATGCCGTACACTATAACCTCCCATAATGAACATTTTATAACATAAACGTACAAACATATTAGGCCAAAAACAAACGTGGTCCGTTTGGTTATAAAAGTTAGTACCCGAAATAAACGTTTTGATGTGTGTAAAAATCTAGTTATACTGTTTTGGTCGGTCAGACCAACTGAATCCGGAGCGCATCCGCCGGCCATCATGATAAACACTCGCATAAACGTGGGTTCGACTGTACGCCAGTGATTATACACGTAAATCGCTTGTATACTAATGTTATGGAGACTGAATAGTATGGCTCCGATCTTGAAGTAGTACTTCAGGCCTACCAATCGGGTGGCGTCGCCTAGTATTAGGTACCATACGTAATGTCCATCGGGTATATTGACCAAGATTACTTGTATTATTAAGTATAGCAATATAGTACCGGCCACGAGTATGGGGTGTGATGACCATGGTCGTTTAACTGTTTTTGGACTTGATTTATTGGGTACTTTTAGCATTAAGCCAATCTGGTACAATTGATGCTCAGCTGACTGTATTTGCAAATAATCTGGTAACAAATGTTTGCAATTCAATGCAATCATTGGCATAATACTTGCTATTGAATGCATTTTGTTTTAATTTTAATACAATTTTATTAAATTTCAATAAAATAGTAAATGACAATAATATTTCATTTATTTATATTTTAAATAATATTAATACAAAAATGTTTAAATTGTTATATTGAAACACACACACACACAGAATAATCTCGATGAAATTAAAATGATTATTTATGTTATTCAAAATTTTAATAGTTAATAATATTATACGAAATTTGCATAGCAAATGATTATGCTGTACTAGTTGGAATATAATTAATGAATATTGAAAACATACGCAAATAAGTTTATTTTTAGACTTATAAATGAGCTACTAATACTTGCTCGGAAAAATAAGTGCAACCTAAGTTGCAAGATATAAAGGTACATCATATTTTAAAAACTATATTAATTATACAGTTAATTATCTAAATAATTATACAATTATTCATATTTTATAATTAAAGTAATTTAATGTAAATTTAATAATAGATATACTGTATATGTATTTAAGTATTTACCTAATAAATTAAAAACCAACATTTTCATTAGATCTAAAATAATTAATTAGATATAATAACTACACAGTGTACTAATCAAGGATGCATAATAATTTACATAATAGTAGTTCAATATTATCTGCTAGAATTTATTAATACTATTAATTTTATTATTAAGTTTTAAATACATATTTCACAAAATATGTATTAAATATTTTATACAATTTATTAGCCATTGAATTAACATAAGATGCCGTAAATATGGTAATTAGGAAAGCGATCAATACAATAGAGACACAATAAATTAATGTCAAATACATTACAATTGATAGCCTGGTGAAAATAATCACATATAAAACGACAACAATAGATAGCCCGAGTATTGTCCAAACGGTCAACAAGTATTTGGACCAATAAGTAATGTTGTATTCATTGATCTCATTATAAAGTTTGTTTAATGAATGCAATGTTTTAATAATATTTACATTTGTTTTATGTATTGTTTTATGGATTGAGATAATTCTGGATTTAATATAATTAACTAATAAGTAAAAACACATTAATTGCCACATGACAAAATTGACACCATTGTAAATGTCCAAGCTTATTAAGAGAGTATTTGGTAGAGCAAACACCAGAGCCTGAAGTATTGTTTTGTTAACTAAATATGGTATCAAAACTATAAGTCCAGTAAACGGACTGATCTTTTCAATGTATTTATTAATCGTAAACAAAGTTTTTGATGTTTTCAGCAATTGTTGTACAGATCGGGGGTCAGAGAGACCGACACTATAGGGGGTAACCATACCTGACATCATAGCAAACAAATCATAAATAAATAAATAAAACAAAAACAATACACACAAAAACAAACTAGTACAGAGAGACCGACACTATAGGGGGTAACCATACCTGACATCATAGCAAACACCCGGAGAAATGTCGGTTCAATACCACACCAATAGTTGTAGTATAATATTAATTGAATTGTTATAATATATAATAGACTTAATATAAAACCTAATTTAATATGAATTCCTGCGCCCATTATATGTAAAAAATCGCCAAAAACCAAAACTATTGTTTCATTTCTCCCGTTATTTATTAATAGCAAAATATAAGTGAATAATAAATACCATGAATTAATTGTAATAACAACAGGATGTGAGTACCATGGTCGATTCGTGGGTATTTTGGGTTTATGCAGAGATAACCCAATTTTATACAATTGATTGTCTGCTGATTGTATTCGCAATTCTTTAGGCAATAATTCATTGCATTTAATGCCAGACATTTTTATCCAGATATTGAGGGGACAAATAGTTCATAAAACATAAAACAATAATTTTTTGTTTTTTATAAAACATTTTTGTTTTAAGATTTAGTCTTGCTAAAAATAAAATATTTGATTAATGATTTATATAATGAATGAATTAATATCTAATAGCATATCTACATTTATATCTATCTATAAATATAATCTATTTATATTATCTAATATCTAATAAATATTACAACATCAATCATTAATTAGATTTTAAAACAAATAAAAATTTAAATCATAAATAAAGCATAATTTGCACGACATTTGGTAAATTAATTGTAATTTATTTTAAGCAAAAATAGTACAATAATAAACTACTATAAAAATATAATAAAATAAATATTATGTAACAATAATAGTCATTAACAATTAAACGTCATGTCAATAAACCTATGGCCGCCTCTGGATCTTCACGTCCACCCGTTTGGGCACAAGTATTCCGGCCGTGAAGTGACAAACCGGGGGTTTCTATACACCAAACAAATCATAAATAAATAAATAAAACAAAAACAATACACACAAAAACAAACTAGTGTTGCAAACACTAACCTCCGACGGGTAAAACCTATACCGAGTAACCAACACGACCATGGCCAGTTTGATCTCCATTTGGGCCAAACGCATGCCCACGCAATTGCGAGGGCCGGCGCCGAACGGCAAATAGGCGTACGGGTGATGACCACCGTTGGCGTCGTCGGCCATAAACCTCTCGGGTCGGAAGCGGTCGGGTTCGGGAAAGTGGCGGCCGTCCCGTTGCATGGCGTACGTCGGGATGTGTACAATATCGTCCCGTTTGACGGTAATACCGGCGCCGCGGAACTGGTAGTCCCGGTTCGGGCACCGCTCCAAGAATACAGTGGCCGGACTCAGCCGGAGGGTCTCCGCAATGACCGCATCCAAGTAGGGCAACGCACCCAACGCTTCGTAATTGTCCTCGGTCAACTTAATTTTAACCATGATTAATTAAATATGTTGCATACATAATTATAAACAAGGTTGTTTTTTGTATACTCACGTATTTTTCACGGTATTTGACGGCCTCGGCGTACAGTCTTTGCTGGACATCCGGATCGGTAGCGATATAGTGGACACACATGGATATAGAGGCCGCTGTTGTCTCATAGCCGGCTAACTGTAAGGCCACGCATTGGGAGATCAGTTCATCGATGGTTAACTCTACAGACAAACCCAATAAATGAATAGTAAAACACAACTCAAACAACTATAACAAAATATTCACTACTTTTGGCCAAATCGCGGGTCGACTGTATTTCTCTATACTTCTCGCCGTATTCTTCCTGTTCTTCTGCGGCCAACAGATCAGTCGTTTCGGTCGAGTCGAGCATCAGTTGCATAAAGTCCACCCGTTTCTGGCCATCAGTGGCCACCGATTTCAGCCTCTCTTCGATCACATTTCGGGTAAATTCGGTAAAAAAGGGGCCGAAATCGTATGCCTTGAGTCCGAAAAACTCGGCCACTTTCGGGGCGACCATCGCTACCACTAGACGCCAGTCGTTGTCATTAGCGAACACTTTTTGGGCGTTTGTCACCAGCGGGTGATCCAACATTGCGTCCACTTTAATGCCGAAGGCCACCCGAATTATCACTTCCATGGCGTAGGCGCCCAACACTCGCTTCATGTCCACCACCGGTGCTGTCGAGTGATCACCACTACTACCGGTTGGGCACAGTTTGTCCAGATTGGCGATCAAAGTGGCCCTACAGTCCACTATCATTGGTAGCATTTTCTTGAGCTTTCCCGACGAGAATGTGGGCGACATCGCCGTACGGACCCGTTTCCAGTGGTCATCCCTTAACACGTCGATCATATTGTCGGTGAGTTTGTCACCAGAGCGCAGGTCCTGTTGTTATGGGTGCAAATTAATTAAATTTATTTACATTGTATACTTTTAAACATGGTTTTAATTGTTAACTCTGTTATCAATAAATACCCGTCGATTGTTAAATACGTGAAAGTCTTTGACCAATACGTCCCGAATGAGGTCCGGATCCGTGAGATAGAGCACCGGTTTAGTGGTCTCGTAGAGGCCGAAAGTGTGGCCCCGATTACGCCGATACAGATCCACTTCCCAGTCCTGCCATTGTTTAGTCAATAGCGTATAATAGCTAACGCTCTCTGTTTTTACGCCTTGTTTTTGCCAATAATCGCATTGCGATCGCAGATATCTATTCAATTAGTTTTAATTTTAATTATAAATGTGTTATAAATGTATTATACAATTGTTGTGTTCACTTACTTATTAATTAAATATACGGTTACAAACAGACCAAGTGTACCAATAAGTGTCCATTTAATTAGCAATTAGTTTTAATTTTAATTATAAATGTGTTATAAATGTATTATACAATTGTTGTGTTCACTTACTTATTAATTAAATATACGGTTACAAACAGACCAAGTGTACCAATAAGTGTCCATTTAATTAGCACGGGGTTGAATATGTCTAGTAGTTCCAACATGTTGCAAATAATTTCATTAAAATTAGAGTTATAATAATTAAGGCAAACAAAACTATATTAAAAGTTGTTTTACAAAGTGTTAATAGTTTTATATAAGAATCCCAAAGTATTTATATACGAAAAATATTTATACCATAACTGATAACAACTCGTATAATTGGTTTAGCAATTGATTCAATCAAAACATGATAACTATTATCATTATTGTGAATCAAACCGCACTTTACGTACCGGCGCTTAAAAACCTGGTTTTAATCAATTGATAACAACCAGTGCTAAAAGTGCTGTTCAATTGCCAAACCATTCGCTTAATTGAGTTAACGTTAAATAAATTAATAGAAATGAAGGTCAATCAAGTGTGGTATTTATCATGTGTGATATTGTGCGATACAGTAGGTCTATTGTTTAACCTTGATAACCACCCTTGATGTACTAGATAACTTAAATTGGTATACCATTATGCTTACAATCGGGTACACTATATGAGTATAACAGTTATGTTATTAAATTAATTATCAATTAGGTTTCAATAAAATTAAACTACACGAACATTAAGGTAATAATCACCACAACTGATCCCAAAAACCGCAGACATAGGCCATAGGGTGCAGGCCGTGAGGTCTGACCACCAGTTGTAAGGGTTGACCACATGTCTTGAGGACCAGATTTTGAGTTAATATCTGCCGGTAATAAAACAATTGATTAGATTTTTGTGGACACAACTCATGAGGTATTAAAAGCACTTGTCTTTGTTGTGCCCGATTTGGTCGCACTCTTCGGCCATCACTTCATTTGATCCAAACATTTGTCTGCAAAACAATTAACTTTTTATTACTATTCAACCAAACAATGAGTCTTATAATGCAGACACGTTTCGCCCTTTATTTACAGCCCCTTTAAGCACAACAATCGCTTCACTGCTGAGCAATACAACACATTGTAATGCATTATTCATTAGACATCCATTTTAAACATCAGAATAGAGGTGTGAATGGGTTTTGCATATAAGCGTTGCCCTCATCTCTACGCCCCCACAGAAACGTCACGTAATTTGTGAACATTTTAAGAGACAAACAGACGATTTGTTTTGATTTTGTCTTTGATTTTGGGATCAATTGTTTGTCAAATCAAGTGCTTTGAACCGCAAAGCGATGTCCACATCGATGGAGGTCGAGGTCGAGGTCGCGGAGGTCTGGGATTTTGGCGACGAAGACAACACCGGATCAGCTGATTGTGCGGTAAAGACGGCGACCAATGGATTGCCGGACAAGACATCCGCCAACGGATCGATGGCTAAGACATGGAGTGATGGCACGCGTCAGCCGAAGCCGTCCGAAGACAACGCTTCCGGCGTTTCGAAGCCGACGCGCGAAGACATCGGTTCCGGCGATTCAACGACACATCCATTCAAAGAGTTGTATGTTTTCGACCGAAACCACAACAAGAGATCCGGCTATGAAGTGTCGGAAGCGCTGAATGGCTTTGAAAGTCACCACAAATTGGGTTCGTTTCGCATTGAAGACAATCACAGCTATAATGACGTGAATTGCGAACAAAATGTCGTCGTTTCCGACGAAGAGCTGAAGACAATCGAGAAAAT
>CAJPIZ010004297.1:0-10427 GCA_905368565.1 Medioppia subpectinata
TTTGGCAGTTTTGCTCTCAATTTATATAAATCTCGTTAAATAAACACAAAAATCTTATTCCAGATAAACACGAGAAAGAGATATGAATTTAAATGTGATTTACTTTTACATTGTTTAACAAACATTTCTACTGTGCTCTCAATTGAACTTTCTATCGGGTGTTTAAATCTCTAATTATTTTAGTTGAATATAAATACTGTTATCATTTGTCAGCAAATAATTGCTATTATTTTTGCTTAATTCCTTCACAATTGTCAGTATATTTTACAAATAGGTAATAATATTGTAGGTAAAAATGTGGTACACAAATGCAATCATATGAAAATAATGGTTAATTACTAGTTCAATACAAAACATTAACAATATTAGTCATTTCTATTGTTAAATATCCTAGAACAAATAAAAATAGTACCAAATTATATACGATATCAGTTAATGTTTGCATAAAATTGATAAAACACTCTTGGTTCAAATGCCCTCAAAACTTACTTCCCAAACAAAACTTAACAAATTTGTTATATTATACAATAATAGGAATATATCATTGAATTAATAACACAATTAGTGATAAATTATTTTTGACAATTATTGATAATACAGTATATTAAATATTATGTGTCAATTTCACTGTATATTTCATTAATCAATAATTGAATTAAAAATTATTAATAACTTAAAGACATGTTTTAATATGAAATGTCATTAAACTTACGGATTATAAAAAAATAGCCAAACGAAGAGTCGTTTATGTATTTTTGGCAGACAGTGGCTGTCTTTGCAATGATAATGAGCTAAATGTTGTAAATGTTGGTAAAATTACTATTTATTAATATATTAAAAGTAATAAATAAATCGTTATGGCAACAAGACATCAAACTAAAGGTGCATAATTAATTTTGTATATTGAATTTTGAAATACTTGTGTGTTGTGTTGGGTTTCATACAGATTTTTTGCAATTACAACATGTTTGTAAATGTCATTTAAAACACATCAATCAATAAATCAATAAAAACCAGGATTATTTAATTTGTACTTTTATAACAATTGTTTTCTGTTCATTCGACCGGCAAAGACCCTGACTCTCTCTCTCTCTCTCTCTCTCTCTCTCTCTCTGACAATGCATGCAATCAATCATTTAGTGTCAAAAACTGTTTACCCGCTTATTGTTATGTTTAGTAAATGTATTTTTAAGCGATCAGAAACTTAAACACGAATACAATTGTATTCTTGTATTTCATGTTTTTCTTGAAGTGTCACAAAAATACATGCATTTGTTTTCAATCAAAATAGTTGTGAGTCTAATATCATGTGATTTGTTTTTCTCAAACGTTTAGGTAATTAAGAATCGACTGACAAAGAGTGCGACGAAGGACTCGTCGTCGTCATCGTCGGGCCAATCGGTTCCGCACCCGATAGCGCCGCCACTCGTGAGGGAACGGTTCCGATGTGTAGTGCCTTATCCGCCAAACAGTGAATACGAATTGGAACTACAGGTCGGAGACATTGTTTACGTCCATAAGAAACGAGAGGACGGCTGGTATAAGGGAACACTTCAGCGCACCGGCAAGACTGGCCTCTTTCCCGGCCCTTTCGTCGAGACTTTCTGAACCCATCAATCCTCGCATCCATTCATACCATTTGATCGATCATAACATATATGGCATCACATTTAGGCCTATTTTGTCGCCACTTCACTCTTATTATATACATTATATAAGTATATGTCTGTACTCTCTTTGTATGTGTATATGTCTCACACAATTGCCCGTCCCTTCTGTTTCCCTTCTGTAGATATTATTGATTTTTATCATATTTTTTACTATTTTTTGTCAATTACTCGTTTTCTTAACTATAAGTACTCTTTTCATTAAGTTTGCAAACTTTGTGTTTTGTTTTGTTTCAAATGAAACAAAATTAATGAAACGAACAAATCGTTGTTAAAATTGTGAGAAATAATCATAAATTTTTATTTTAAATTATTGTTTAAATAATTAGTTGTTTTTTCTTCGAAACGAGAAAATCGATGTGTTTTTTGAGCTTTTATTCCGAGAAATCTATACAATTATATATAGGAATTGTTTTTTAAGTGGAAAAACAATAATCGTTTTTAGTCTTATTTTAATGAAAAATGTTTTAAATTATTATTGAATTCTTTATGCAAAACAAATGGAAAAATTGTTTTTTCCAAATCATAACTCTTTTTGACACCATTTGCAACATTTTGATGAGAATTGCAATACTATTTGAGTTTTAAACGCGTTTATTATCGACGAAATGGTTATTGTAATTATGTATGAAATTTATTTAAGTTTAGTCTTATATTTTGTCGCTATTTCTATGGATTATTCATAGATATAGTTGTTTTACTATAATTAATGAATTAATTGAAAACTGAATTAACATTTGAGGCCAACATTTTTTAATCGTTATATATATATATATAATATATATTTAATGTTATATATAGTGATAATTATATAAAAGAATTAAAATTTTCTATAATTAAGTTAATAAACGAAAGAATAATAATAATAATAAATGTATTTAAATGCAAACACTTTTTATATACAAAAACAAACGTTTGACTGATTTGTGGAAACAATAAACAAATAATTAGTAAATTGTTGTAAAGGACTAATCAATATAATTAAATTACCAAATACTATATTATAATTATTATGTAATGTATATACAATATATGTTTACAATAACACCGACAAAATGAGTCCGTTGTTTTAATTCAAGTGTAATTATGTTTTTTTAATTTACAAAATATTTTAAGTCAATTCATAAACTAATAACTATTGAAAAAAATAATAATAAATTCAAAAATAAATTGTTTTTTTTGATCAAAAAAGTCATTTGTCTTTTACTCGTTGTATTGCATGGGATGTGATGTCAGAAACAACCAAATAGTGGACACAACTGTGCGTTTGGCTCAATGGGAGGCAAACTTGCGGTGCAGTTCACTACTGGTGTGGCGAATGATAGCGAAATGTGCGGAATCAATGGTCTCGCATGCGATCGATTGGTTACACTTGAGACACACGTAGGCGTCGGCGCCGATGCCGTCCTTCAGCCGCACGCCTTTGTCTCGCAAATCGATTTTCGTCTTATTGTCCAACCGGTAGAGCGCTTCCATTCGGGCGAAACCGATGTCAAACTCATCGATTCGGTCGGTTTTGACCGAAAACATGGCGTCGATGGGTGTCATGTACTCTCCGCGACGGATCTTCTTGTGAAACGAGCGGTTCAAGTGGTAGATCGCCGTCTCTTTGCTGTAACAGTTTGTGTTGCAAAACATACAGTAATAGTAAATGTCGGAAATCTCGCGGTCGTCGTCACCGCTCAACAGCTGTTTTCGCACACATTTGTCGTATTTTCGATATTTGATGCCTTCGTTGCGAAACAGTGTCTCAATTGAATCCGAATTACTCTTCATTTGTTTCTCAAACGTCTCGAAACAGATGTCCTTTTCGGTGATGAGAGCCGAGTCGTCGTCAGCGCCGGTGGCGTTACGATTGAGTAGCGATTGTTTCAATTTGTGGAACTCTTTCAAGTGATTCTCGCAGTCGTTGAGTCTCTCGAACTGATGATTACATTTAGTGCAGACGAAAGCGTTGGCACCGAAACCGTCCTTCACTTTGAGTCCATGGCTGAGGAACTCCTCCTTAAGTTTGTGCGATATCTGTCGGACGGTCTCAATGCGGGCCAACAGTATCTCGTTGTCAGTGTTGGAGCAGTCGGTGACGATCAGCCGATCGATGCCTCTGAACGGCGGTTCAGTCGTCCACTTGAGGTGTTCGTCACTTTTGAGATGTTTGAAACTCTTGGACACACTTTTGGTGATGAACTCACAGAAGCGACACTTCAGCAAAAACTTGTGCCTACTTTTGGGCAAAACGTGAAATCCCTGTTTCACCAGTCGTTGCACTCTTTCGGCCACTTCTTCGGACACTTTCAGATCTATTGGTTCGTCGGAATCGATGGACGACTCGTTTCGCGATTTGCGATCTTTGGATGACTTCTTGGAGGCCCTCTTCGTCTGGTCGGAGGAGTCGACGCTCGACACGGGTTTCAGATTCTGGTAGTGATTGTAATGCTGTGTCATTTGGAGTCCGTCTCTAAACGATTGGTCACATCGGAGACAGACGTAAGACTCGGGTCCGAAGCCGTCCTTAAGCCGAATGCCGTGTTTCACGAAAACCCGCTTTTCTTTCACCGAAAATCGTTTCAACTCTTTCTTTCGACTCAATAAGTATTTCAAGTCTTTCTTATCGCGAATTTCGGTCAAAAATTTGAGATCAATGTCTTCGTAACCGTCTTCTCGTTTGTTCTTCATGTGAATGAAACTCTGGATATGTTTGACGCCATCACTGATGGACAGGAACTCCTTCTCACATAACTCGCAGTAAGACTTCTCGCTTCTCATCACAAGTCCCTCGTCTTTGAACGCATTCAATGAGTCGCTCTTCGGTTTCGTCTCTTTTCGGCTACTCTTCGCAACATCTGATCCGCCGTTTGTGTCCACACTTTGTCTTCGTTTTGATTGTCTGCTGTTGTGATCACTACTCGACGGCTGTGTTGGCGACGACTTCTTCGACTCCTCCGATGGCTTGAAGGATGAAATGAAGAGCTGTTTCGATGATATCTGTGGATCGACTGATGAAGTGATGACCAAATCCGACGTATCATTGGTTTTGAGTCGTTTGGGATCCGATGTCTTGTCGCGGGACGACTGATGGGATGACTTGCGGTCTGTTTTGCCGCCGAGGGATCCGAACGGCGCTAAGACACGAATTCTGGCCAAACATTTGATGAGAGTCTTGGAATCGGACAGACGTTTGAATGAATTGGTGTTTATGTCGAAGATCTCGAAGACGTGTGAATCGAGTGATAGTCGAAGTTTGGGATCAATTCTGCAGATGTGTTGATAAACGTCAGCGAAGTTCACGTAATGGATGTCTTTGTTGATGATAATCGTGTGCTTCTTCTGATTGATGGTCACAAAGCACTCGAAGTTTGATCCCATCGTGTGATCACTTCACTCCTCACCGCCGATGACTATAAGTGGACACAAATTGAGTGCGATTTTTGACAAAACATTTTGTTTTGTTTGCAAACAAACCATTCATTCAATGCTTTCGACCATAACTTACGTCCAGTTTATATGAAATGAAAAAGTTTTTACCGCAAAATAGTTTGTAATTTGTATTAAGTTGTTGTCCACACGTTATTGGATCAGCTCTGGTGATAGTCATGAAAGGTATGTGTGTTGTCCAACACTTCATATATAAGGTCTGTCTTGTATTTTATTTAAATATAAGTTAAGTATAAATATTATGTAAATATTAAGCTCTGTTACGGGTGTTGTGTCAGCACTACCCACACCTCCACTTCGTTATCACCGCTGGAATCACTTTCTTTGGGGGTTATGTATCATTGGATTGTAGACTCAGATGAAGACAACTCTTATATACACTTTTATTTAAATTAAACGCTGATTTTGATATAAAATAAAAGTTTTTATTAAAATTTAATGCAAATTTATATTTCAAAAGTAATACGAAAGTTATTAAAAGTAATACAATAATGAAGAGAAGAGACCGCAGACCACAGCACATGAGTTAGCGAAGTGTCTCTCCTTCTCAAGAGCTGATCCCGTAGTCTACTGTCTCTTATATTCTCCCAAAACGTTATACTTTGTGTTGAAGTTTTTGAGTCCAATTGAGGCCTTTCTCTAACTTTTCCCCTCAAATGTCTTTAAAAAAGTAATAAAATTAATCAAATGTAAGAAAACAGCGAAATACGTGTTACGGAAAACATTAAAATATTATGTTTTACTATTAAGTTTCTTTCGACTTAAAAGGGATTGACTTATAATTAAAGCTGAGTTTGAATGAGATTTAGTGCCCAAAGAGACGCCCCGAGAGGGGACGCGACCACAAGCTGTAGATTCACGAGAAGTTACAAATAAAATACAATCCATGAAAAGGGATACCATTTGGGGGCCAAACACCCATCAAAAGGTCAAAAGATGTTCCCCTCTATTATGGACACAAAGATCACTACAAAAAACTATATTTATTTAATGTTCAAAATAAAAGTAAAAACAATTTGTAATTCAAAATTCATTTTTAAATTTCTGTGTTTTCCAACGACAAAAAATTCTTAAAAAACATTAAATGAATTAATTTTAATTTTCTTGTGAATTGAGTATTTGTTGAAATTTAATGGTTATTATAAGATATTTTCAGACAGTGTCAACGATTAAATATATTGTAAATTTTACTGTATATAAACTTAAATATACCTTTAAATTACAATTTATTAAATGAAATACAATTTATATAATATAAGAAGCAATAAAAAATTAATTAAAATGACATAAAACTAAATATACAATATTTACAAATTACATTTAAATTATTATTGATGTAAAGTATACACGATAACGATCAATATATTCAGGGTCTTTGCCGGTCGAATGAACAGAAAACAATTGTTATAAAAGTACAAATTAAATAAAAGTTGTTGTCCACACGTTATTGGATCAGCTCTGGTGATAGTCATGAAAGGTATGTGTGTTGTCCAACACTTCATATATAAGGTCTGTCTTGTATTTTATTTAAATATAAGTTAAGTATAAATATTATCTAAATATTAAACTCTGTTACGGAGTTGTGTCAGCTCTACCTACACCTCCACTTCGTTATCACCGCTGGAATCACTTTCTTTGGGGGTTACGTATCATTGGATGGTAGGCTTAGCTGAAGACAACTCTAATATACACTTTTATTTAAATTAAACGCTGATTTTGATATGAAATAAAAGGTTTTATTAAGATTTAATGCAAATTTATATTTAAAAAGTACAAAAGTTATTAAAACTAACACAATAATGAAGAGAAGAGACCGCAGACCACAGCACACGAGTTAGAGAAGTGTCTCTCCTTCTCAAGAACTGATCCCGTAGTCTACTGTCCCTTATATTCTCCCAAAACGTTATACTTTGTGTTTAAGTTTTTGAGTCCAAATGAGGCCTTTCTCTAACTTTTCCTCTCAAATGTCTTTAAAAAAGTAATAAAATTAATCAAATGTGAGAAAACAGCGAAATTCGTGTTACAGAAAAGATTAAAATATTATGTTTCACTAAAAAATGCATTTAAGTTTCTTTTAACATAAAACCACAAACTGTAGATTCACGAAAAGTTACAAATAAAATACAAACCATGAAAAGGGATGCCATTTAGGGGCCAAACACCTATCAAAAGGGCAAAAGATGTTCCCCTCTAAATTTATTAAGGACCCAAAGATCATTACAAAAACTATATTTATTTAAAGTTCAAAATAAAAGTAAAAACAATTTGTAATTTAAAATTCATTTTCAAATTTCTGTGTCGATAAAAAATTCTGAAAAGACATTCAATAAATTTTAATTTTCTAGTGAATTGAGTATTTGTTTAAGAAATTTAATGGTTATTATAAGATATTTCCAGACAGTGTCAAAGATGAAATATAATGTACAGTATATAAACTTAAATATAAATTTAAATTACAATTCATTAAATAAAATACAATTTATATAATATAAGAAGCAATAAAAATAATTAATTAAAATGACATAAAATTAAATATACAATTATTTACACAATATTTACAAATTACATTTAAATTATTATTGATGTAAAGTATACACGATAACGATCAATATATTCAGGGTCTTTGCCGGTCGAATGAACAGAAAACAATTGTTATAAAAGTACAAATTAAATAATCCTGGTTTTTATTGATTNCAGGGTCTTTGCCGGTCGAATGAACAGAAAACAATTGTTATAAAAGTACAAATTAAATAATCCTGGTTTTTATTGATTTATTGATTGATGTGTTTTAAATGACATTTACAAACATGTTGTAATTGCAGCAAATCTGTATGAAACCCAACACAACACACAAGCATTTCAAATTTAATAAATAAAATTAATTATGCACCTTTAGTTGATGTCTTGTTACCATAACGATTTATTTATTACTTTTAATATATTAATAAATAGTAATTTTATCAACATTTACAACACATCAGAGCAAAGACAGCCACTGTCTGCCAAAAATACATAAACGACTCTTCGTTTGGCTATTTCTTTATAATCCGTAAGTTTAATGACATTTCATATTAAAACATGTCTTTAAGTTATTAATAATTTTAATTCAATTATTGATTAATTAAATATAGAGTAAAATTGATACATAATATTCAATAAATTATGAATAATCGTCAAAAATAATTTATCACTAATTGTGTTATTAATTCAATTATATATTTCTATTCTTGTAGAGCAGTGTATAGTGTATAACAAAATTGATAAGTTGTGTTTGGGAAGTAAGTTTTGAGGGCATTTGAACCAAGAGTGTTTTATTAATTTGTGCAAACATTAACTGATATCGTGTATAATTTGGTACTATTTTTATTTGTTCTAGGATATTTAACAATAGAAATGACTAATATTGTTCATGTTTTGTATTGAATTAGTAAGTAACCAGTATTTTCATATGAAAGCATTTGTGTACCACATTTTTACCTACAATATTTTTACCTATCTGTAAAATATACTGACAATTATTGTGAAGGAATTAAGCAAAAATAATAGCAATTATTTGCTGACAAATGATAACAGTATTTATATTCAAATAAAATGATTAGAGATTTAAACACCCGATAGAAAGTTCAATTGAGAGCACAGTATAAATGTTTGTTAAACAATGTAAAAGTAAATCACATTTAAATTCATATCTCTTTCTCGTGTTTATCTGGAATAAGATTTTTGTGTTTATTTAACGAGATTTATATAAATTGAGAGCAAAACTGCCAAAAATCACAAAATCATTGCTTTTATTGTGTATTTCATATACAGATCAGAAGAAAGTGACAAAAACTAAACCACAAAATTGTTGAAAATGTTAAACTTGAGATCAGCTCTACTCGTTGTGTCCATAATTGGCATTTCGGTGCACATCATGTATGCGACCGATTGTGTGAAAGGCATAGCAGTTGTGAAGTCCAATACTGTCAATGGTTTGGTGCGGTTTGAGACGACGGCCGACGGCAATAACGTGACGGTCAGCATCAATGTGACGGGACTCGTGCCGGCCGGCGATCACGGCTTTCACGTCCACAAGTTTGGAGACCTGAGCGACGGCTGTATGAGCACAGGACCTCATTTCAACCCCTATAACCAGACTCACGGCGCGCCCAACGATACGGTCAGACATGTGGGCGATTTGGGTAATATTTTGTCCGATAAAGACGGCAATATTGTCCTCTCGTATAACGACAGCCAAATCAAGCTCTCGGGCGCCAACAACATCATCGGAAGGGCTGTTGTGTTTCACGCACTCGTCGACGACTTGGGAAGAGGAATGGGTGAGAGAACCGCTGAGAGCAAGAAGACTGGCAACGCTGGCGGTCGGGTCGGCTGTGCCGTCATCGGCATCGCCAAGGATTAGGATAAAGGTTTTCACAAGTTTTCCTCTATTTTAATGGAAAAATTGTGACAAATAAATACATTTTTAGCACATTTTTTTATATAAAAGTTTTTGTATGATAATATTTGATTAATGATATTATAAACATAAAACGAGTTATAATTTGTGTATATTATTTATTTTGTGTTTCTCTAATTGGATATAAAAGTGTTTACATCAATCGTATATGAATTAAATTGTAAAATAACTAAAACCATGATTTGTACGTTTGGTTTGTATGGTATAAACGATACAGTGATAACAACTTTTCTAACTGTCATTACTGTTATAAGTTATAACTTATGATTTATAAATATAAGGACGTTATCTCATAATTTTGCTGTAAATATGTTTTGTCGCCAAAATATTGCGCTTAAAATACGTGGTAAAGACATCCGATGGTTAAGAAAACAGGCAATTAGTGTCGGAAATAAATTGGTATTAAAAAGACTGAAATTAATTTTAGGCGACAATAATGTATCGATAGATCAGTCAATACGTGAAAGACATGGAAAGGACGAGGGGTTCTACCCGTCAGTGCCGCCCGATATTGTGGTCTTCGCCCAAAACACACAGAATGTGATCGATGTTCACAAACTATGCTATGAACACAACGTCCCGATCGTGCCGTACGGGACGGGAACGGGACTGGAGGGCGGTATTCACGCCCTAAACGGTGGCGTTTGCGTCGACTTATCAAACATGAAAAGTGTTGTCGAAGTGAATGCCAAAGACTTTGACTGCACCGTTGAGGCCGGTCTCGACTGGCGATCGCTCAACGCCTACCTCAGAGACACGGGTCTGCACTTTCCCGTAGACCCGGGCGCCAGCGCTTCCATCGGCGGAATGGCTGCGACCCGAGCCTCGGGAACCAATGCCGTGTCTTTCGGCACAATGAAACAAAA
>CAJPIZ010004298.1:0-10426 GCA_905368565.1 Medioppia subpectinata
GTAATCATATGCCTTTTGAACTTGATCATGTTTAGTCACATCCATGCCTATGACATGCATTTTGTGTGCAAACTGTGCCTTAGAAGTCAACTGCTGTGCGCCGGCACTGGACTCGGATATGACGGTCTCGGTACTCGGACCCGAAACCCGCGTTCATTGAGACTCAACGCCAGTCTATGACCAAAGCCTGTGTCACAACCTTTAAGGTAATAAATAAAAAGTATGAATGACATATTTTGAGTATTAAACTATACAACCATTTAAGTCAAATGTTAGTTTTTACTTTAATGTTTATAATTGATTAAATTAGACTATTTTTGTGTAATTTATATAAATATAAGGTACCATAAAATTTAATATATAACGATTAAATTACTCTATATATTAAACTAGATTAAACTAGATTAGATTACTTTAGATTACTTACCAGTTATTAGCACTGCTTTCCCTTTTGATGTCAACATGATTTTAGGTTTATAGTTATGCCATAATTTGATTACTAAATACGTGATAAATAATACTAACAAAATATTGCTAAACATAATCAAAATATTTAACAATGTTTGATAATAATTTGTTACAATGAACAACATAGTAAATATTATTTAAAATTATTTATTATAACTGTATTATAATGTGTACCATATAAATATATCCATATGGTAAAGAAATTTATATTAGTTTTTAATTTGATATCTTAACTAAATTATCTTAATAAACAATTCTAAATATTTTTAAATTATTAATTTAATTAAAATACAAAACTAATATTTTAAAATTAATCTCTATATCGATAATTAAATTTCAATATTGTCATAAAATGTCATATTAAAATAAAGGACCAGTTAACAAAACTAGTTTTATATCAAGACAAATAGTTATTAACGTGATTATTGCTACTTTGCAGAGTTATCAGTTAACCAAAATATTCGATCTAGCCATTCCGACGGAATATGCATAACAATTGCCACAAGTATTTTAGCCACAATACCATCAACGGGTGTATACCTAACCCGAGGCTCAGCATTATGTACGGCATCACACAAATCATTGACCACAATATCAAGATTAGGACTCGGCTTAAACTTATCTGTAGATTTAGCTAGTAACTTTTTCAAGTCACTTTCACTGTTATAACCATAAGCGTTTTGTATTTCGGGCGCTGTTTGTCGCCACAAACGGCACACAGCGGTAAATCTGTTTGACTCGTCTGCCAAACCTGTGCTAAAGCCCGCCGGCTCTACAGTCACCACACGTACGCCGAATGACCGCATTTCTTGACGTAATGTGTCCGAGAAGGCGGTCAATGCGTGTTTGGTCATACAGTACCAAACGAATGGGCTGACCGAGAATCGACCCATTATGCTGACCATGTTTACAACGCGACCTTTACAAAAATTAGTTATTAGTTTTAAAAAGGTAATAGTTTAACTTCAAGTGAGAAAAAGGTTATATTACACTTTGTTTATTAAAATTACCTTTTGATGCTCTAATGAGGGGCAGGAAAGTACGGGTCACTCGTATCGGTCCAAACATATTTACGGCAAACACCAGTTCGTACTGTTCGGGTGATCCCCACTCTATGGGGCCTTCAGAAGTTACGCCGGCGTTGTTAACCAAAGCCCACAGACAATCACCATAGCTTTTCTCGTTTAAATGCAATGTTACGTAATCATATGCCTTTTGAACTTGATCATGTTTGGTCACATCCATGCCTATGACATGCATTTTGTGTGCAAACTGTGCCTTAGAAGTCAACTGCTGTGCGCCGGCACTGGACTCGGATATGACGGTCGCGTAAACTCGAAACCCGCGTTCATTGAGACGCAGCGCCAGTCTGTGACCAAAGCCTGTGTCACAACCTTTAAGGTAATAAAGAAGCAAATTGTTATTATAACATAATTTAAATAATTTTAAATATAAGTTACTAAATAATTGAATGGTAAATGAAAAATAAAATTAACTAATTTATTGAGATTTATTTTGCAACGTAATTATAGTAATTTTAATTTAATTGGTTTAACTTTAATATGATGATTTGTATATAAATTAAGTAGTCTTGCATTGCACATTATTTATAATATTTATTTATTTATAATACACACCCGTTATAACTACTGCTTTGCCCGTTGATGTCACCAATACTTTAGGTTTATATTTATGCCATAATTTAATCAATAAATACGATATGAATAACACTAACAATATATTGCAATACATAATCAAATATGGCTGAGTTTAATAATAATTTGTTAGAAACGATAACATTGTAAGTAAACCTTACAAATAAAATAAAATTACTTTGCTTTTAGGTATTATATATTGACAATATATTTACATAAATGTACATTTAAGTTGTAATATTTATATTATAAACTATGGCAATTAACTTTATTTATATCATTATTTATATATTTTTTTATTAATAAGTCTTAAGTGTTTTACGTATTCATATATTTAAATTATTTTATTTTATAAGTCGGTTTATTAGCATATTATGAACCACTATTTTTACCATATTTATTATGACAAAACATATTTTTGGCAATGTATAGATAATTACAACAGATTCGCCTGTAAATCTAAATTTGGCATATTCAAATAAAAAACTAATTTATCAATTATTTGGAAGTCTAAAAATAATAGCATAACTGATGAGTATTAGAGAAATTAAACTTTCTAATATAATTATTCTTATCTATAAAATAATTTTATCAATAAATACTATGATTTTTATATTTTATAAATCGTCATTGGTATATTTCGTATTAAATTTTTATATTTGAGATTATTTTTAGACAGCATTTAACAAATATTAGTAAATTTATTTACTTAAAAGTTAAACAATTATTATTAAGTTATAAACAAAGTAATGATTACTTGAATGAGTAAAGATATAATAAAAAATATTTTAATATTATATGTATTTAAGTTTAAATATTTAAAATAATTAAATATTTAATGTATATAATTAAGTAGATTTAATTTATTTTACGTGTTCATAAAAATAATAAAGATTGTTTTCAACAATGAGCTAGTAATATTGTTTGTTAAAATACCAGGATTTCCCATAATTCAATTGTCGTTGGCGTTAAAGTTACAAATTGGTAAAATAAAGTTTAAAATTTATAATAAGATTCATAAGTAATTTTCATATACAATATCAATACATCAAAATACAATAAACAAATGTATTATATTATTGTCTGATTGATATATATGTAAAAAATAACTTAAAATGTTAAAATGCTCACCAAGGTTGCTTAAAATACATTTATTTCCCCTAGTTGAACGCTATATAAATAAACTTTGTTTTAGTTAAAAAATTAAAATAAATTTTCAATTATATCTACCAAGTTGCATTAATTATTTAAAATAAATATTGCCAACATTTATAAATAAATAGTTATTACAGTTTTGTCAACAATGTCAAACAAAATTCACCGTACAATAATCATGATGATACTGTTGGGCATTTGCATGTTAACCGTGTGGACACAAACACGTCAGACTCCGGCCCAATGTCGGGGTCTATGTTCGCGAGTGCGCTGCGCGAGTGGGCCCGGGCGTCAAGTTTGCCAAAGTATACGTGGGGCCACTTTCCTGGCCTACAATCCCGACAAATGCCAGTGTTGTCAACAGTGCGTTAAATTCAGATGTAAGTGATCATGTTGTTTACTTTGAGCTTGGCTAATCTGGTCGTAAAGACAATTAATAAAATACCAAACATTAATTATTTTTATAAATAATAACTAACTTAGTGTCATGACAATATTGTAGCAACAATAAAATTAATTTAATATACTTTAAATAAAAAAAAGTACAATAGTCAATAAAACAATAGCTTACTTAATAATATGATTATACTTTAATTAATAATGGAAACAATTAATAATTTTTAATTTTACATCTAGATGAAGGGCAAAGCTGTGGGGTTGAAAACTCAATAGCCCCGGTCCGGTGCGCTGAGGGATTAGTTTGCGATCGGAGTCGTATCAGTTGCGTAGCGACCCGTCGCCCCGGAAAACGATCACTGGTATAGATTTTTTTAATATAATTAGGATTTACCATATTACAATTACAGTAGTATTAGTATGAAACAATAATCAATTAAGTAAATAAATTGACATAAGCATTCTGTAAAATTGCAATAATTATTACTGTCTAAAACAGGCTTATAACTAAATGTAATAGTTAATTACCTACTAGTATCTCGGCACAAATATCATCCGTACAATACAATTAATTATTTAAAATTTTATAAGCAAATAATATCTGTTTTAGCAGCAAAAACATGCAACAAAACTATTGTACATTTACCGTTATAAATTATATTTATTAATTAATTACTCGCATGTTTTACTAAAATAAATATAGCACATAACTAGGCTTGCAACTCTATTATTCCTGAAAAATTTATTCCCAAAACAAATTATATAATTTGATAATCAAATTTTCATTTTTCTAAATGTAATGGAGATAGTTAGAAAAATTATTTATAATTAAGTACTAAGAATATAAATTTTAACATTACCTTAACTACTTAAATGAAAATATTGAACTCATTACAAGAAACAAAATTAATGTTTAACTCAATAAATCAATATTTATTAAAATAGTATAATTGGTTGCATAAATAAAAGTTATAAAAAGTAAATATATTAACGTAAGAATTTACAGGCAAATAATAAGCTGTACACAAAAAAATACAATGGTACGAGAACGGGAATGTGGTAGAAATCTAAATGTTTAAAAATTTTGCAACTCTACTTCAATAACATTTACATATACTATCTCTATGCACAATAGGACACATCTCTATATAAACAACATTTTAAAACACTTTAAAATAATTATCATAAAAATACTACCATAATGTTTGCCACAAAACTTACCGTATTATTCCTAATCGGTGTCTATTTCCAGACACAGTTGGTTTCGGGCGCCACCAAAACCAAAGCCGAGTGTAAGCGTATGTGTATGGCTGTCAGGTGCGCACCGGCCGACCCAACCAAATGCGCTGCCATATCTAACTCGGTGTATTTGGACTACGCGCCCGAATTATGCCGGTGCTGTTCCGTATGCCAAGTAAATCTCAGTATGTATTATCATGACCTATTCTGTAATTATTGTTTATTAAGTGACATTTGTTTATTTTGCCATGTTTGTGTTGATTAATTAGGTGTGGGCCAAAACTGTGCGCCAGAATTACGCTTGAGCAAAAAGTGTAATCCAGGATTGACCTGCGATATCAACACCAAGCTATGTGTTAAACAATAAAAGTAGCATAGCTACGTTTAAAATGTTACTGCTACATGTTAAATAACAATTATAATAATTTAATGACATTTTAAAATAAATATTATGTTGATAACTAGTATTTTCCTATACTTTACTTTGGAGTAACTTCAAAAAATTAATCCGCTAGCGTTCATTAAAAGAATACTTAACTTTAACTTTAATATTACAAAATAGTAAACAGAGTCACCTGACAACATTTATTTATAATATTTTTCAAGAACAACCTGTATTAACAACAACACTAAAATGGATAAGTAAAGTAAAGTAGCGTTCATCAAAAAATACTTACTCTCAAAGTCAGAGCAAAACTTTAACTTTAAGAGTATATGTATAGTTCACCTAAAGTATTTTTACCTAGTTTACCGAAATACTTTCCATGTTAAAGTTTTCATACTTATGATGAATTGGATATAATAAGTACAAAAACTTTGCTGTCACAACAATATAACATTAAGTCATATTTAAACATGGTGTTGCTTAAAACGAGTTTAAATTGTTTTTATATATAAATAAGTTATATCTTACTAAAAATAACTAATATAATTTTAAATAATATATGCAAATATAAAATGATATAACAAAATAATTTTTGATTCAAATAAACTTTATTAAAATATTAATTCAAAATGGTTCACAAGATTATAGTAAATATATTAATCAATGTTTATTGATAAAGTTAACCCAAAATAGATCATGCGTAAGCTTATACTGTATATTGTTTGAATTAGTGTACCAAGATCAATGTTCTTATCCACATTCACTAAAATACTGTTTCCTTTTACACTTTAAACCTTTTGCGCATTTAACAGGATGTTCTCTATCATTGTCACAAATTTTCCCCTTACCTAGATGTAAAATAAAAAATTATTTTTAACAACACTTTAGTAATTATATTTATATAATACTAACAAATACATGAATTATTCAAATTTAATTATGTTAAAATATAAATATTTGTTTAGGTCAAGTTATATAAATAGTATTATTACAATTGTAATTAAAATTTTAAACTAATAAATATAGTTTGCCATATTAAATTGCATTATTATGCTAAAAAATATATTAAATATTAAACAAATATATATATATTTCAAAGCACCATGATTACTTACCCACGATTATGTTGCATTCATTGCAGCATTGACATTTGGTGGCACTCATTTCGGCTTTAGTGAAAACGCAGCCTTTGCAATTGCACTCGGCGCGTTTAATAAATTGGGGGTCGCGTGTCATTTTTACATTGCCTTCTTCGGGGTCGCCTTCACTATAATTGCATTCACTCTTACAATCTTTCTCGCATTCCTTCTTACTCTTCATTTCCACAGCAGTAGTAAACACAATCACCATAATTAATATATGCATAGTTTTGAACGCCATTTTTGAATAGTCAAATGTGTTATAACTATTAATTAATATAAAATTACAAAAAAATGATTTATTATAATTAATAATAATTTTGTTTTATTATAAATTTTATGGTAAACATAAATTATCTTAAATTGTGGTGTTACTGGTATCGGAGCTGAATTTATTTAACCGCACATAATATTTAGCACACAGAAACATAAAACAATTATATAAATTAAAACAATTCAATGCTGAGTTGGTTACTTACAAATTATACGTGTAGTTAGTTTGGAGTTTATTTCCAATCTGTAGTACAACTTTTAATTACAATTTGTAGTTAAAGTTAATGATATGGAAAACATTAATTAAAAGCATTTTCTAAAATATCTGTAATTTAATACAATTACTAATACAGGAATTTAAAATTAAAGCGGGAAAGGATTAGAACAAATATAGGAATAGTGATACAATTAGGGAAACCAAATAATGAGTCATTTAATATGCAGACTATACAAAAACGATGAATTAGTCAGAAAATTATAACAAATAATATTTAACTAATGCTATAAAATGAATAAATAATTGTAATAGTCATTATTGTGCTCAAAACTGAAAACAGAATCCAAAAAGCACCCGAACGGTTTGCCTAGATACAACCTAATAAATATAGCTTATTTCTTGTAGGGATGAACTTGATCATTACAACATAATTATGAGAATGACTAATCTGTTCGAGACACCGTGCCTCGCTAGAAAGTGCCTCAAATAAATTAGTCATTTTCCATAATTATACAATTCTTTATTCTTACCTATTAGACTTAATTGTTAGAAAGTAATCATTAACTCATTTGATATCATACCGAACTTCTAGTTTAAATTGAATTATACTTTATTCTACAATATATTGTTTAATTGTTAAGTGTTTTAAAAGTTAGCGGCAAATGTATGCGTAGAAATCAATGGACAAATTAAGTGTACATTTATGTGCATTTATATTATCTTATAATTTCACTTAGGGATTGGTTTTAAAGCAAATGTGTGTACAAACAGTTCCAGAGGACAGTCGTTGGGTATGTCGTCGACAGAAATTAATAACAAATTGATGATAAAACAAATTTTATATATATTCAGTTTTTGTATGCCAGTCAGGTGCGCACCGGCCGACCTAACCAAATGCGTTTTCACAACTAACTCGGTGTATTTAGACCACGCTCCCGAGGTATGCCGGTGTTGTTCCGTATGCCAAGTAAATCTCAATATGTATAATCATGATGATATTTGTCAGTATTGTTTGTTAAGTGATATTTGTTTTGTTTACCATGTTTTGTGGTAATTAATTAGGTGTGGGCCAAAACTGTGCGCCAACATTATGCTTTAGCAAAAGATGTAAACCAGGTTTGACCTGCGATGCCAACAGTAACCTATGCGTCAAACAGTAAAAGTAGCGTGATCACGTTTAAAATGTTACTGCTACATATTAAATAAAAATTATAATAATTTCATGAATTTTTAAAATAAATATTAATGCTGATACAGTCAGACCTCTGTCTTGTCAATCAGCTATGCTGTCAACTCCTCTATGTTATCAACCAAATCCTAAAACCCACAGTACATAGCATAATGTTAAATTAATCTCTATGTAGTCAACCCCTCTATGTTATCAACCAAATTCCCCCGCGCCATTTTGTTGATAACATAGATGTTTCACTGTAAATTAATAAATATTTTTAAAAATGTATTTTTTTGTATAAACAGTTATTTTTAAATAATTAGTTGTGATTACATTTGAAATGCTTGGGATCCGCTTTGACTGGTCTCCACCTGGAATCCGCGCGCTAAACATCTACAATGGTTAGCAATGTAGCTAATGTTTGCACTTTAAATGTGAAAACAAATACAGAAATTGTTTATTTGTACACTGTAGTAATTTACTTAATGCGTTAGGTCAACTTTGATACTAATATCTTGGCACAAATATCATCCGTATGTATTTATAAGTAAATAATATTTGTTTGTAAAACACGTGTTTTAGCGTTAAATAATTGCAACAACACTACTGTGCATTTACAGTTATAAATTATATTTATTAATTAGTTACTCGCATGTTTTACAAAACAAATATGGTACATAACTAGGCTTACAAATTTATTACTCATTAAAAAATCATTCCCAAACAAATTATATAATGGGACAATATTTCATTTTTGTAAATTTAATGCTGATAGTTATAAAAATTGTTTATAATTAAAAAATATATATATTAACGCTACTTATACTACAATTATTTAAATGAAAGTTATTGTACACATTAGAGAAACAAAATCAACAGAATCAATAACTAGTATAATTATTTTATTAATAATATAATTTACTGAATAAATAAAAGTTATAATATGTAAGTATATTAGTAAAAATAATTACTGGCAAATTATAAAATGAAACGGGAATGGGAATGAGGTGGAAATTAATAAAATTTGCAACTCTACTCTAAACAACATTTACTACAAATACTATTTCTATGCACAATACGGCACAACATTTACTATATAAACAACATTGTAAAACACTTATTAAATTAATATTAATAATATAATATTATCACAATGTTCGCCATAAAACTTACCGTATTATTCCTTATGGGCGCCTATTTCCAGACACAGTTGGTTTCGGGCGCCACCAAAACCAAAGCCGAATGTAAGGAATATTGTATGAGAGTCAGGTGCGCACCGGCCGACCCAACCAAATGCGCTGCCATACCTAACTCGGTGTATCTGGACTACGCTCCCGAGTTATGCCGGTGCTGTTCCGTATGCCAAGTAAATCTCAGTATGTATTATCATGATCATATGTTGTATTTATTGTGTATTAAGTGACATTTGTTTTGTTTACCATGTTTGTGGTAATTAAATAGGTGAGGGTCAAAACTGTGCATCAACATTTAGCCTAAGCAAAATATGTAATCCTGGATTGATTTGCAATGCCAAAAGTAACCTATGCGTTAAAAAGTAAAAGTAGCATGGACAGCGGTCACGTTTAAAATGTTTATTTCTAAATATTAAATAAAATGTCTAACAATTCCACGAATTTTTCCAATAAATATTAATGTTTGTAAATTAATAAATATTTCAGAAAAGTGTATAATATATTTACAGTTATTTATTTAGATATACAATTATTTATTGTTTCCACGTATAAAATTAAATGTTTTATAAATGTTATTTAAATCATTACTTAAAAGCAAGATTACTTCAATTAAGTAATCATTAAGTATTAATCATTTATTATTTTACATTTTCTAAAAATTAGTATACATAACTGAATTATATTATAAAAGTGTTGATATCTAATAATACATGTAAAATATTGCATAAGCTATAATTAATGTAATAAAACTATTGATTAATTAATTATTAAGATGGTAAAAGTAAATTACTGTTATTTACTTTTTGTTTTTATAAGTTTTTTTAAGTTTATTTATACTGAACAGATGGTATTTGTGCTAGGGGTATTTTTGTTTATATTAAGACAGTTATAATTGATAGTTATATTTACTTACAATTATATCCTAGTTTATACTAATTAATTTAATCTCAATTGAAATATGCGTTATATTTTAAAATATATAACATATTTTAAACAACTTTTAAAATATTTGAATATAGATATTTATTACAATATAAATTCAAAATGGTTTACAATAAATACACTTATATGAAATTTTATATTAAATAAAACATTATAAATTGAAAATAATAATTTATTTAATTTGAACAATCAC
>CAJPIZ010004299.1:0-10425 GCA_905368565.1 Medioppia subpectinata
CTCTCTCTCTCTCTCTCAATTGTATAATCAAGTTATAACTAATTTTGTTTAATTAATTGTATTTAAAATTATCTGAATGTATAGAGTGAAGTCTTATTATAAATGTTTTAGAGTTCAGTTGTTATGTACGGGTATTTACTGTAAATTTAAAATTTAGTATTATTTATAATGTTATGTCAATTTTAATGTAATTTTAAATGTAGTGTTTTTATTATAAAGAATAATAAATAATAAACATTTCATATAAAACGAACAAGAGCAATTTTAATTATTTATTTAAGTTAAACATTTATTAATCTATTTATGAGTTGTAACCATTAAAGTTTGTGAGCGCGTGTCCGTAAAAGTTAAAACGCGAAACACGTGGTTGAATAGAATTACCACGTACTAAATGCTGATTATTTGTGATGTTTAAACTCAATACGTTTTGATTATTATTAGTAACAATAATAGTCTTATTTATGCAGAAATAAATTTTATATTTATTAAACAATTGTGTGAATAGATTAGTGAACATAAGGACCGATACACCAAACCATTAGCGTTGCCAGAAAATATTTTGGATTTCCTGTATAATTGTGCAAATTTTACCAAAAATTCCTGTATTTTCCTGTATTTCATTGTTTGTCAATCAAAACTTTAAATTCATTCAATTTCCAGAGAATTATACTTTCGCAAAAATTCAAGCGATTATACAATGTCTTTGTAATTGAGTTAATTATATTTAAAATTATTTGATTTGTAGCATTAGTTCAAATTGTGGATGTACAAAACTATTATTATTAACAAATTTGAATATTATAATACTTTTATGGTTTATTGTTAAAATATTTATTCCTGTATTTTTCAATGTACAGGAATGACACCTTCCTGTACTCTGCAATATTCTTTAATTCCTGTATAATACAGGTCATTCCTGTATATCTGGCAACGCTACAAACCATAGGCCAAGTAGTGATCCCATGAATACCACGTACTCTTCAAATGATAATTTCAGTGATACCTCGTATACCATATCGGGTTCTGAGGGTAGATATAAGTAAATATCAAAATATGTATTATTATGTGGTGTAATTTTAGCGTTGTATTTAGGCATGTAATAGTTTTTAATGCACTCGATGTCAACGCATTTATTCAAGCATAATAATTCATAACTAGGCCACGAGATACGCTTAATTGATTTATTAACATAAAAAGGGTTATGCCCATTAAAACCATCATCATCCTGGTAATGTAGCGTGTTTATGGAAACAGATTCACTGTCTTGGTAAATTTGGCAAATCATACATTGAATTACGCACTTATCAATTGATTGCCACTGTAAACATTTATCACTATTTACCATGCGATTTAATTGGACAGTTTTTAACCGGTAAGAAATATCCAAATAGCTATAATTACTAGGATCATCCACCCAATTACCCTTGCGTTTAATGTCTCGTAGCTTTTCATGGCGCGAATGCACATGGACAGTTAGCCACTTGGTCATTGCTTTAATGTTTATTCTAAACTTAATAGCCAGGTCGCCTTTATTTGTCCGGAATTTGGCCTGGTAACGTTCATTTGACTCATTGCCCACCCATTGAGACAATACTGTCACACAAAAGTGATAACTCCGCGATGTGAGCGACCGGCGATACTGAGCTACCTTCGTACAATTTTCTGATTTATTTCTGTACATGGTTAAACATACAAATAAATCATCAATGTCTATAAGTTCGTTCATCTGGTTGTTCATCGACTGGTTGGCGAAGACGTGTTGTATAAAATTACCATGTTTGTCAAAATATTTATACTTTAACTCACATCTTATTAGGTCTTTGGTTTGCATGCATAGTGTAAGCGCCGGTACACTCAACACATCGCTAAACATGACCATGGTACTTTTTTCGTACGAGAAGTATATTACACTGATTTCATACGTTTGGTATAGAAATCCACACAATAGTAGTGTTTTCAATGATAAATTAATTACTGTTGTTGTGGACAGCATTTTTAAATTGGATTTTCAAATTATACTATAAACTATTATGCACGATAAAATATTATTTCCTAATCTAATAACATTTAAACTAAAACATACATTTAAATTTTTATTTTAATGAAACTGTTTTTAATATTATTGCAACATTATAATAAATTTTATATAATATTTACCTTAATTATTTACATTTTACATTATTTACATTATGATATTTACCAAGATGTCCAAAAACATAGGCTTTGCCCATATGCTCCTATAGACAATACATTGTAATTTAATCTTTTGGACATTATGATATTTACTTTAATTATTCTATCGTACATCCATATTGATTTTTAATCTAGCAGTGCATTATATAAATATTTATAACTAAAAATAAATCTTTGATTTATATTTATATTAAATATAATACTTATACGTATATTATTTGTGTTGCCAAATTTATCAATTTAATAAATTAATTAAAAATTATAATTACAATTTTTAATAAATAATGAAATAGCAATTAAAAATAATTACAATTGTTTGAACTTCAAATCATCATTAAATAATTTTAAAAAAATACATAAACAATAAGGTAATAATAAAAAACATATAAAAATGTTATAAAAACAAATACAATATAAACATCAGAAATGAATGAATTATAAAAATGGTCACAAAATGATGTCATTAGTGGTCAAATGGGATCAAAAAAGTGTAAATGGCAGTGAGAGGGCTCAGCACAGATAGGGTGACCAATATATCGGCCATTCTGGCCTTGTGGCGCATACGCCGACGTTTGACATCGAAAAAATAATCAGGCTCCAAATACATATTTAGTAAAATTTTACAACTATAGTTTTAAAAACTTATATTCTTTGAGCATCATTAGAATTGTGGTTAACATAACAAATTGTATTGCAATCTTTATTTTAAAAAATTAACACGTTACAATTTTCTAATGTTTTATTTAAACTAATATTTTATATCAAGATCTAATATGAATAGACAAGTTTAATTTTAATTATAATAATTTTAAAATAAATCACCAAACGTGACGGTTGGCTATAGCGTTGCCAAATCTGCTCTCTTTAATCTTCTCAATCATAATCTCTTTAATCCATGGTAAATAAGCGGAAACCCGGGTATAAACGCTCGGCGGCGCAATGCACTTTGCACCTTGTTGAGTGCTACCATATGACGTTATGCCATTTAACATCCAGGGGCCGGTGTAGAGTTTGCAGGCCAGGGGTCCGCCACTGTCACCATGGCAGGTATCTTTATTATTGTTAGGAATGCCAGCGCACACTTGATTACTGGCTTGATATTGACCTAAAATATGAATTTACGATAGAGATGATTAATAATCAAATTTTAAAATTGCCGCTAGGTACAAAAATGCAAGCAAAAACCCTGGAACAGAATTCAGTTGAATAATGTATATTTACATAATATTTTATATGGTTCAGATATATAGTATGTATATAATTTTTGTTTAATTAATAATCAAACATCAACCTCCCCATTTGTTAACACACAATCCATCATCCGCGATTGGTAATTCGACTTTTTGCAATATGCTGTGAGAATCAGTCAACTCGGTTCTACCCCAACCTGTGGCCACGCATGTTGTGTTGACACGTATTTTTGAGCTATCCAGGCAAATAGGCTCTAGATGATTATGACTACCACTCAGATCTAGTGATTCGCTCAATCTAAGAAGAGCGATATCATTGGCTAAAGATTTATTGTTGTAGTCTTTGTGAACGATATTCTAAATAATAATTATAAATTTTTTATCAAATAATTTTCTAAACAATTATTTGTATTATTAGTATTTGTATTATTGGATAATATAAAGTAACTTTATAAAGTAACTTTATATTAAGTTATTAATTAATATATTCTATTAAATAAGGCAAAACAAACAATCCAATATATTGTTTATGTAGAAAAATTAACTATCAAACCAATATTTGAATTATAAGTTATATAATTATTTATGACTCACCTCTATGATTGAAAGGTGCACTTCATTGTTGCCACTATCTTCCCTGTTATGTTCACCAAGACTGGCGTAAATTCGCTCGCATTGGTCAACGCAGTGGGCGGCCGTCAGTACCCACTGGTCGCTAATCAACGAACCGCCGCATCCATAACAGTGTCCATCTGAACAGCTTAAAAGGCGCACCATCCAGGGCCACTCGCCCATGTAAGCATGTGACCCGCCCATTATTTTGGTGGTCGGTTCACCTTGGTTGCCGCATCGGCCCTTCCATAGCCCGTCACCATTTAACCCTTGAACAGTTAAATACAGTATAACTACTGTTACCACTATATTATATAACATTATGCTTATTAGTTTTTACAGAGACTAAAGGTTGTTTATCTATTAATAACTATTGAATCAACTATGTTTGTGGTCGCAGTTTATATACTTTTAAAATTTATTTTATTTTGACATTGATCAATTTAAAAATTTGTTGCATTTGCGCTAGTATCTTTGATTAATTGTTATTATGTTCTAAAATTAAAGTCTTTAAAATATTGTTTATAAAATAAGTTGATAATGATAAATGTTTGTATTGACAAAAAATTGATTTTACACTTTGCTATTAAATAAAATTTGTTTTCAAATTTTAAATATGTGACAGTTATTTATTTTCATTTAGAGCATGTTCATAAATATTAGCAACTATATTTGCATATAAATTTACCTAAATATTTTTGATTTTAAAATGATATAAATATGAGGTGAATGCATATAGTGATATTGTAATTTTATTATAACATGGTATATACCACTTGACTTTTTACATAGTGTACTTAAATTTTATTTCAATTACTCGTGATTGCAGGCTATACTAAATTTATATAACCTAAAAACATAAATATTTTAGCATAAACAATCTAAATTTATATTCATTTAAATGAGTATGTGCATTTATAATAATTGTTTTTAACTGTTTATAAATTTTGTAACATAACTATTAGTACTAAATTAAATAAAATAAAAATTAAATTAAATCAATGATTAATATTTTAAAATACGTTAGCTTAATCATTTAATTCAAATACAATATCTAATAGTTCAAAAAAACTTGTCGCCTCAAGAATCGTTATATCTCCCGAACGGAATGAGCTAGATCAAATCTGTAAACTGTAAAATGATGGTCCACATATCTAGTTGTTTCTGATTTTTAATACAAAAAACTAGATATGTGGACCATCATTTTACAGTTTACAGAATTGATCTAGCTCATTCCGTTTGGGAGATATAACGATTCTTGAGGCGACAAGTTTTTTTAAACGGCTTAATAACAATAATACTTTATATAAAAACTATTATTAAACATTAAAAAATCTATAATTAGATTTATATTATTGTTTTGTACTAACATGTTATTAATAATATTTACTCTGTTATCTATACAATAACATTACTATCAATTACAACTTAATTAAATATTTATATTTTATTTTATTTTAAATATTAATTTTTTAAAATAAAATTTTAAAATAACTGAAAAATTATATAAATATTTATAATGAGATTAATCTTGATGTTTGATTTATATTTTTAATAAAGAGTTGTATTCTAGTTGTTTTGCGAAACTTATTAATTTAATAAATTAATTAAAAATTACAATTACAAATTTTATTAAATAATTAAATAGCGTTGAAAAATAATTACAATTGTTTGAACTTCAAATCATGTTATAAATCATTTTAAAAAATACAAAGACTAAGGTAATAATAAAAATCACATAAAAGTATTATAAAAACAAATACAATATAAACATCAGAAATGAATGAATTATAAAAATAGTCACAAAATTATGTTATGAGTGGTCAAATGGGATCAAATTAGTGTAAATGGCAGTGAGAGTGCTCAGCACAGATAGGATGACCAACTACTCCAATATCTCGGCCAACCTGGCCTCGTGGCGCATAAGTCGGCGTTCCACATCGAAAAAATAATCAGGCTCTAAATACGCGGCCCCGGAGCGTTCCATCTCAAATAGTTCCCTCTCCAATTGGCGTACGCGGTGCAGCTCGTGCTGTAGGCTGTGGTACCGGTGCCGGTGATGATGGTGGTGCCGGTACCGGCCCAGATGGCCCTCGTATGTGGCCAATAGAGGTGATATACGGCCGAGTAGTAGTTGCGGTGAGCGGTGGTGGTGTCGGTGGTGTCCGGCCGTCACTAAATTATATGGTAATTAAAGTTGGAGTTATTATTGTAATTTATTTTTATGGTTAACATAAATAACTGCAATGAGTTTTTGTAATTTTTATGTTTTTTATGGTAGGTTAATTAATAAATGTTATTTAATTAATTAAACACGTTTAATTTTGTGGATTTACCATCAATGAGAGTGACCACCAGCAACGCAATCAAAAGTAGACTCGCCAACAAAAAACGGACCATTATTTCAAATAGAGTTAAATTAAAATTATTATTAAATGGATATCGAGTTAATTAATTGACGACAACTTGTCTATTGAGCACTTGTATGTCAACTGAACGACTAGTGCATGATATCCGGCCCTCTTATATGTACGACACACTGACCCATAGGCTAACATTATTGATAATATTGATTTATATTGATTAAAGTCACCTTGATTTTAATCAATCATGGAATTTACATTATGATCATCAGCAAACATTATGCCCGGAAAATCCCATAGACTTTACATTAGCTCTCATTGTGTTTGTGTGCAAATATTTTGTGTACATTTAATGTGAATTGTTTTGCGACCGTAAATACCTAGATTTTTAAAGCTTATACTAAAATATCATTATGTTTGCTTTGAATCACACCTAATGTTTAAACAATTATTTACACAAGGAATATGGTTTTAGTGGAAAATAACCCTATTATTAGTGTTAATAAATAAATAAGTTGTAAATACACACTAATGTATTATTTGTTTTAACTCATTNCCCAATTTATTTACGTAATGAACAATGTTATAAGAAATTTGTAAAACATTTAAATGATATTTTATTATGAAAACAACACGTTATGTATTTCATTGCTTATGCTAAATAAAAATTATTATTATTATTATTATACTGAATTACTAATTACATAGAAATCACGTTAGTTTATTTGGGATATTTAACAGGGTTCATTTAACACTAATTAATTGTCTTAAATAAACATAATAGATTGCAAGTGCTTACATACCGACCATGGTCGTTTATGTTTGCGTTAAGTTATAATTAACTTTAATTGTTTTATAATCAAAACTGTTTAGAAACCCCCTTTATTAACTAATTATTTTATTTTACCATAAACTCTACTGATTAATGATCAAGGTTGATATTTTATAATAAAATCTAATTAATCAATCTATTAATAATGATTAATATAAAATTAGAAAGAACTGCGCATTATGAAATACATTTTATTTAACAATAACAAACTTTAACATTACAATCACTTTTAAAACAACTTATACCAAATAAAATACAATGTAATTTTCAAATTTATAAACTGTAAATTTATTTAAATTCGCATTTTAATGATAATCATAACCAAAAAATTTTGACAAAACTTTAATTAATACCAGAATATGGTAAACAATTTAATTACCATACTTCAACAGCTCTCTAAGACGCTCTTGGTGGCGTTGGAAACGGCGTTCGTAGGCATTGTAAGCTCTGTAGTCCAGGTTACGACTGGCCCGGTTCAGGTCGCGCTCCAGTGTACGCAATTGACTCAACTCGCTGTTAATGCGTTCGCCCAGTCGTCGGTTTGTGTGCCGGTGCCGGTTGTAATGGCCCTCGTACTCACGTATTAGGGGTCGCACCCGACCCAACACAACAGTGGACCGGTAGTCCTGTGCCTGAATTACTATTGTTGCAGAGATTGATACAAAAATTAATTGTTTTCAAAGATTGTTTTGTTATTTATTTAATTGATTATTTTTAAATTTATATATTTTAATTTAATTATGGCTATAATAAAAATTAATGATCACGATCAATACGTACGGCATATTGAGGCAGCGATGATAGCCAAGGCAAAGATCGCAGCTTTCATTATGATAACTTTGTTGTAGTTATTTTATTAAATATAAAATGCAACAAAACTAACCCTAATCCTTTAAGTCTCTATGTTTATATAGTCTCGTAAAGTATGCACAACATGCTAAAATTATTAAAAGGATCGGGTTTTTTGTACAAATGTATTGTCCATCCGTTTTATACAAACAACCGACACTTTTTCATAGGAAATCCATGAAATATTTTTTGCTGGAAGTGCCAGATAATCAAGGTGAAGTGCAAAAGTGTTAATTTGTTATATTGATGTTTTGATAATATCCTTATGATTAATTTTTTTGCAGACAGGATTGAATTTGTTAAAAATAATTATTTGTGCATAAATTATTAGGTTAAATATTTGTTAAAGATGTAAATTTATAATAATTTTTATCTGTATTCTATTCGAATTAATTTGATAAATAAATAATATTCATTTTTTCAGATTTATTAACAGAGTATTTATTTATTTTATATAATTATTTTAGTTACATACTGAACAATTTAAACTATTATCAATACAATTTACATTTATTAATATATACTTGCGATTAAAGGGAGTTTGACAGTAATTAACTATCAAGTTAAATTAATCACAATTAGTAAAAAAAGTAAATATGTTGCATAATTAATTTTTATTCAGTAACATTTATCATCATATAAAATTATACATAATTAATTTTACATAAGTGTAATTCACATAAAATGTATGTTATCTAGCCTAAAAGCTCTCTGAGCTTATCATTATGTTTCTGGTACCGGCTCTGGTATGCATTATAGGCTTTCAAGTCCAGATTACGGGACGCCCGGTTCAGGTCCCGCTCCAATTCCCGCAAAGTTGACAATTCCTGGTTTAAACGCTTAGCCAATTGGGCGTTGGATTTTAGGTACCGGTTGTGATGAGTCTCGTACTCGCGTATCAACGCTCGCACCTGATTTAATATTGCCGTGTTTTGGTAATCGGCCTTGGTTACTAGAAAATAAATTAAGTTTAATTTCATTATGTTTAATTAGCAGTTTATGTTTTTCATTTGCAATTAGTTTATAGATTTGCTGATTAAAAATAGCATTATAATTAATAAATTGTGTATAATTTAATTAAACAGCTATTATTTTATTTATTAAAAACTTGCCCGTAATTATCATAGCGATTACAACTAGTGCAAAAATTGCAAGTTTCATTTTTCTGATTTTATAATGTAACAACTTTGACAATAAATATAATCAGAATGATTTGTATCATAAAAAATTTAACTTATATAAGCACTTTAAAATGTGTACGTGATGTATTTTTACTTGTCAGCACGCGTGTGTATGTGACAATTAACTAGACAAATTGACAAATATTTAAATTCCTTATCTCAACCAACAATATAGTATTAGGAAATCCTTATTTCACAACTAAAATTTATCAAGGTAAAATAAATCAAAGTAAAATTTTATAACAAGATAAATTGGTCTATGGCATAGACTCTATGCAGAATAATTAAATTGTTGTTTAAAAATTAATATTATATATAATAGTAATTAGTTTAATTACTTATAAAAGAATTGTAAGTAAAAATTTAAAGAAAATATTATTTAAAATAAAATATGTTATATTAAACTTAAAAACTGTAAACAAGATACTGTAAGCTTTAGAATATAATATTTTGATGTTTATTAACTTTACGCATAAGTTAGTTGGATAATTTAAAACAATTAATTTTAGATTTAATGTTAATTAAATAAAACAACAATGCAAAATTAACAAATTGCTGTGGAATATAATCAAGTTGATGTGAAAGTGTTTATTATATATTTTTTGGTTTTTAATATTTATAAATAAATTATTAATTTTAATGTTTGTTAAATATACAAATTTATAAAAAATTTTATCAATACTACAGTATATTGAAATAATGATAAATAAAAAAAATTGATTTATTAATTGAGTAGTTATTTATTAAACACAATTATTTCAATTACACACTGTATAGTTAATATATTAAATATAATTATAATAACTACAATAAATAAATACAGTAAATATATTCCATAATTTATTTTTTCATAACATTTATTATAAAATTTTACAATTTTACAAAAAAAAGTTTACACAATTAATGTTTATAAGGGTAATTCATACAAAATAAATGGTAATGTAATTAATATTATATAAAGTTTATATAATTATATTTTAAAATTTTAAATTATATTTTCGAGCGCGGTTTGATGATTCGTGATTTGGATTAGGTATTTCGAATAGACCTTTCCATCCAGCTTAGGTTCACCTTTTTTCAATTTGCTCTCCAGATCTCGCAATTTATCCAATTCCGCGTTCAAACTTTTGGCCTTATCCTTCTCCAATTTTTTAACAATAGGTTTGTATTTGTCTATTATCCTGCTCATTTTGTCTAGTAATTTC
>CAJPIZ010004300.1:0-10425 GCA_905368565.1 Medioppia subpectinata
TAATGTGATGACCTACAAAGTTGATATTTGGTATCTGGGTACAACTTTGACTTTCCAGTTCATTCTCGAAGTCCCGACCCCGGCCGGTCTCGATTCTCGGGAAAACGGGTACACATGTGTTTGCGACTGTAGCGCCACCTAGAAACCTACGAATGAAACAAAATCGAGTTCGTTGGAAAGCCGACATAATTTGTGACCAAAAATCCACCCACTTGCCTATACCTAAAATTAACCCTTAACATTGAAATAACCCTTCGAATACTGTGAAAACTCCCATAGAGTTAACATTACATTATCTGATTTTAAACAAATCAAGCCTTATACACTATGCAAGCTATACACTACCAATCAATGCAACACATATACATTATTTTAACAAATTACACAAATCTCGACGGGACAAGAGATACCGACTTATAAATAACCCGACGGGACAAGAGATAGGACTTACACAAATCTCGACGGGACAAGAGATACCGACTTATACATTATCCGACTTATGCATTACCCAACTGACCCGATACCCTACGCGATAGGTGGATCGCTGTGCTTCCTACCCGTTGGACCCCTTACTTGTTCCCGGGCAGGAAGCATTAGCGATCTGCCTATCATTCCCCGGTAGGAGTGGAGCGACGGACCAATATTTCCCCGGTAGGAGTGGAGCGACGGACCAATATTTCCCGGGCAGAAAAGCATTAGCGATCTGCCTATCACTTATAGAAATCGGTTTAGGCAATTATGATCAAACATACCGTATAGGGTGTGAAATGTTGAGTATATATGTGATTATACGTATAAATAATTTTGACGGCAATTATGATCAAACATACCGTATAGGGTGTGAAATGTTGAGTATATATGTGATTATACGTATAAACCAATTTGACGGCACTTGCGATCAAACATACCGTATGTGGTGTGAAATGGCCGGTATATATAGGATTATACGTATAAACGATTTTAACGGCAATTATGGTTTAATATGCCGTATAGTGTGTAAAATGTTGGATATATATGGGATTATATGTATAAATAATTTTGACGGCAATTATGATCAAACATACCGTATAGGGTGTGAAATGTTGAGTATATATGTGATTATACGTATAAACCAATTTGACGGCACTTGCGATCAAACATACCGTATATAGCGTAAAATGACCGGTATATATGGGATTATACGTAAAAGTAATTTTGACGGCAATTATGATCCCCGTTTGGACCCCCAACTTGTTCCCGGGCAGGAAGCATTAGCGATCTGCCTATCATTCCCGGGTAGAAAGCATAGCGTCTACCTATCATTCCCGGGTAGAAGCATAGCGTCTACCTATCACTTATAGAAATCGTTTCGGGGTCTAGCGTTATTTTGGCCGTGATGGACTTTGACACCAGAATCGTCTGTCCGGCCAAAAAGTAGAATAGGAATGTCTAGTGAAGTGACTACATTTACTCATAGACTCATGGTCAAAATGGCCGCTGTTTGAAAGTTGAATAAAAAATCATATCTCCGGAACCTGATAAGACAAAATTATGATCTAAAGTTCATCATACGTCTAAAATCAATTCCAGTTCTCAAGTGAAAACGGCATTAAGATTGGTCTACCAGGTGGCGCACAAATGCCACATTTCTAAAAATCAATTTCTCGGAAAACAGGAAGTTGGCTGGCGTTCGGCCCACTGGACAGCTATAATGTTCTTACTTTTTGAGGCATAAGTAAACATATGTAGGCACACTTTAGGCACCCTAACTCCATTTTAATTTTCTAAAATTTTCCTTGTGTTTTGCACTCTAGCGCCCCCTGGGGTCACCGGATCAAGGTGGTGCCAGAGGCAAATATTTAAGATAATTTTTTCTAAACAAGTTACTTGCTGGCGCCATTGCTCTATCTATGCTCTATATATGCTTTTGAAAATTCCAAGTCCAAAAAACGCGTTTTGAGATATAAGCCTTCAAACTTTTGACCAACAGCCGATGATTGTGGGCTAATGTGATGACCTACAAAGTTGATATTTGGTAATTTTCAATACAATCCAATGGTTTTCAATGTAATCCAATACAACCATATTTTCGAGACCTCATGTCTCTATAGTAATAGAAAAAATTTTGTAACATGCAAAGGAATTTGACCCTTTTGTTCTGAGCGATGATTTTTGCCCAAAATGCTCACTCAGTGTACAGCCTAAACCGTATGTGATACGGGGGTGGCTCCAGCAAATGAAATGGAATATTTCTTAATAGAAACTGAAATGGGTGGGTAGGGGAGGGTTATCTATTAAGGGGTACTCGGGAGGCGTGCTCAAAAGTAGTGATTTTTGACAATTTTTGACCCCCTCTAGAGTGTACAGCCTAAACGCGAGTATATATGGGGGTGGGCCTTCGAGATAAAATGTTAGGGGGTTAGAGTGGACTTGATTGGGGTGGGTGGGCCCTGTGTGGGCGGACCCTCCTTGCCGTAAAATTGGGGTTAACAATGTTGTAAAAATTGAATTTAATTTTTTTAAACCCCCTTACCGGTGGGCTGGGAGGCCCAAATTTTGATACAATGTTAACACCCATAGGGGGTATTTATGGCTTAATTAATAGCCTCTTGTTAATAACCAAACGCGTAATTTATGGATTTTAGTAGAATTTTGCAAAATTTCATATATTGTTATAAATTATATTTTAGCCCTATTTTTAAACCTTCCAGGAGGGGTAGAGCGCTAAAATTTTGGTGATTAATAACTACATATAATAACGTTAATTGATCAAATTTTGGGCATCCCTCTCCCTCTGTATCGTCCAGAATAATTTTTTATTTGTAACATATACCTTAATGTAAAAATTGAATTTAATTTTATAAAACCTTCTTACCGAGGGGTTAAGTGGCCCAAAAGTTGATGCGATGTAGATATTAATAGTTGGTATTTGTGGTTAAATTGATGATTTTATAAAAGTCACCAAGCTCTATATTTAAGGGTTTATGTAAAAGTTTACATGTAACGCCATAGCATTACGAAATCTAAATTGAAGCTTATTTTATACGTTCCAGGAAGGCTAGCAGGCTAAAATTTTGTTAATTAATAACTACTTATAAAAAGATTAATTGATCAAATTTTGGGCCCCTCTCTCCCTCTGTATCGTTCAAAATAATTTTTAATTTATAACATATACGCTTATATAAAAATTAAATTTAATTTTCTAAAACCCCCTTACAGAGGGGTTAGGAGGCTCAAAAGTTGATGCGATGTTAATACTAATAGTTGGTATTTATGGTTAAATTGATGATTTTATACAAGTCACAAATCTCTATATTTAAGGGTTTTAGTACCATTTGTTATATGTCTCCATAGCGTTATGTTAAGTATGTTTGACCTAGTTTGACATGTTCCAGGTGGGGTAGGGGGCTAAAATTATGCTGATAAATAACTACATATAATTAAGTTAATCTATCAAATTTTGGGCGTCTCTCTCCCTAAGGAACGTTCACAATAATTTTTTATTTGTAACACATACCTTTATATAAAATTTAAATTTTATTTGTTTTGAACCTTCTACCGTTAGGCTAAGTGGCTCAAAATTTGATGCAATTACAATAACAATAAGATGTATTTATGGTTAAATTTGTAAACCTATATTATACACCAATCTCTTTATTTAAAGATTTTTGTTTAATTTTTCATGTATTCCCATAGCGTTACGATGTCTATGTTAGAACTTGTTTGACACGTTCCAGGAGGGGTGGGGGGCCACAAATTTGATTATTTATACTGTCATCTAATATTATTAATTGATCAACTTTGTAGCCCCCTAACGCCTCCTTAACGCTAATTTTAATAGTTTGTTTAAATATATAAACCCTCCTAAATAACTACCTTATAGGAGGGGTAGGGGGTTAAAAATTTGGTAAAATATGTAATTTAATAATACTATTAAACTATCAAATTTTCAGACAGCTAGCTCTTGTTTATCTCTAAAATATAACATTATTTTATATTTCTAGAGTTTATATAAATTACATGTTAAATATGAATATAAACCTTTTACATAGACTTAATGTTAAAGGTTTACGGCAACAGTTGACGTGAACATTTCTATCTAATTGCCGTCAAAATTATATACCGGTATAATACTATGTATACCCAGTATTACCCACTATATACAGTATGTATAGCCATAATTGCCGTCAAAATCATATACCGGTATAATACTATGTATACCCAGTATTACCCACTATATACAGTATGTATAGCCATAATTGCCGTCAAAATCATATACCGGTACAATACTATGTATATCCAGTATTTCACACTACATACGGTATGTATAGACATAATTGCCGTCAAAATATTATATCTGTATATTATGAGAATAACCCAGTATTTCACGCCCTATACGGCATATTAGACCATAATTCCCGTCAAAATTACTTTTACGTATAATCCCATATATACCGGTCATTTCACGCTATATACGGTATATTTGATCACAATTGCCGTCAAAATTGTTTATACGTATAATCCTATATATATCCAACATTTCACACTCTGTACGGTATGTTTGATCATAATTGCCGTCAAAATTGTTTATACTTATAATCCTATATATATCCAACATTTCACACTCTGTACGGTATGTTTGATCACAATTACCGTCAAAATCATTTATACGTATAATCCCATATATACCGGCCATTTTACACTATGTACGGTATATTTGATCACAATTACCGTCAAAATTATTTAAACGTATTATCCTATATATACCGGCCATTTCACACTATATACGGTATATTTGATCACAATTGCTGTCAAAATAACTTTTACGTATAATCCCATATACACCTACTATTTAGCACTCCATACTGTATATTTGATCATAATTGCCGTGAAAATTATTTGTACGTAAAATCCTATATATACTCAATATTTGACACCCTATACGGTATGTTTGATCATAATTGCCGTCAAAATTAGTTTTACGTATAATCCTATATATATGCAACATTTCACACCCTATACGGTATATTAGGCCATAATTGCCGTCAAAATTAGTTTTACGTATAATCCTATATGAATGCAACATTTACACAATATACGGTATATTAGGCCATAATTGCTGTCAAAATTAGTTTTACGTATAATCCTATATATATGCAACATTTCACACCCTATACGGTATATTAGGCCATATTTGCCGTCAAATAACTTTATACGTATAATCCCATACATATTCAACATTTCACACTCTATACGGTATATTAGGCTATAATTGTCGTCAAATAACTCTATACGTATCATCCCATACATATTCAACATTTCACACTCTATACGGTATATTAGGCTATAATTGTCGTCAAATAACTCTATACGTATCATCCGTTATATATCCAACATTTCACACTCTATACGGTATATTATGCCATAATTGCCGTCAAATAACTTTATACGTATAATCCCATATATATCCAACATTTCACACTCTATACGGTATATTAAGCCATAATTGCCGTCAAATAACTTTATACGTATAATCCCATATATATCCAACATTTCACATTTAATCCCACATATTTTATTAATTATTTTAATTCGATCACCGTTTCTTCTCAAAATGTGATATAGCATAATATAAGGTACATCCTTAAGATACAATTATCTTATCCGTGGTGAGTCGATTTTCAGTTTTTGGATCAGATAGATAGAAGACTCGTATCGTGCCATGTGACATATCGTTTAAAAAGTCTTATTGAGTAGATTCAGAAAATTTAGCCGAAGATCAGCTAAAGCTGTCTATCATTTAAACTTGCTTCAATCAAATCGAGTAATGTATATTTGAATTTAATTTATCAAGTAGATTCGAAATATAACTTGCATATTTTGATGAAAAAGTTTTTATAGAATTTGGAAATCTTTAATTATATTTATATTTATGAATATAGTATGGTTGGAATCGTTATTGTTTAAGGATTTTCAAAAAAATTACATGCATTAATAATATTAGGCGCTATAGTCGCATATAACTATATAATCTAGGCAAATGAGTGGTTGTTAGTCGCAAATCATATAATTATGGCAACTATCAAGCGAAATGTTTGTTGACTTATCAGTTGAGTTATATGTAAGTCAGTATCTCTTGTTTAGTCGAAATTTGTATGTTTTTAACAGGTTTTTAGTCGGATAATATATGTCAGTATCTTTTGTCTTGTCGAAATAAGTCGTGAAATAATCTATATGTAGTGTATTGGTTAAATAGTGTATAGCTTGCATAGTGTATAAGGCTTGATTTGGTTAAAATCAGAAAATGTAATGTTAACTCTATGGGGGTGTTTCCAGTTTTGAACGGGTTATTTCTATGTTAAAGATTAGATATAGGTATAGGCAAGTGGGTGGATTTTTGGTCACAAATTATGTCTACTTTCGAACGAACCCGATATTGTTTCATTCGTACGTTCCTAGGTGGCGCTAGAGTCGCAAACACATGTATACCCGTTTTCCCGAGAATCGGGACCGACCGGGACTGGGATTTCGGAAATAATTTGGAAACTTTAACTTGTATCCAGATACCAAATATCAACTCCCTAGGTCATCACATTCGCTCACAATCGTTGCCGATAGGTCAAAACTTTGAAGGCTTATATCTCAAAACGCGTTTTTTGTACTTGGAATTTTCAAAAGCATATATAGAGCAAAGATAAAGCAATGGTCTCTTCAGGAACTTGTTAAGCAAAAATTACTTTAAATATTTGCTACAAGAACCACCTCGATACGGTGACCCCAAAGGGCGCTAGAGTAAAAAACACAGGGAAAATTTTAGAAAATTAAAATGGAGTTAGGGTGCCTATAATGTGTCTATGGGTGTATACTTATGCCTCAAGATGTTAGAACAATATAGCTCTCCAGTTGGCTGAGCGAGAAGCAATTTTTAATTTTCCGAACTATTTATTCAAAAACATTCGGCATTAGTGGCGCCATCTGTTGACTAATCTTAATGCCGTTTTCACGTGTGCAACGGAAATGATTTTAGACAAGTTATGAACTTTAGATCATAATTTTATGTTATGTGGTTCCTGAGATATGATTTTTTATTTGAATTTCAGTCAGCGGCCATTTTGACCATGAGTCTATGAGTAAATGTGGTCACTTTACTAGACATTCCTATTCTACTTTTTGGTCGGACAATCGAATATATGGTCAAAGTTGATGAAGGCGATTTTGTGGGTCGACCCCAAAGTGATTTCTATAAGTGATACTCGCTTCACTTCGTTCGCTCGGGGTAGATGCTACGCTACGCTCCGCTTTCTACCCGGGAATGATACTCGCTTCACTTCGTTCGCTCGGGGTAGATGCTACGCTACGCTCCGCTTTCTACCCGGGAACAAGTAAGGGGTCCAACGGGTAGAAAGCACAGCGATCCACCTATCTCGTGGGTGAGCCAGTCTCGGTATCTCTTGTCCAGTCGGGTAATGTATAAGTCGGTATCTCTTGTCCCGTCGAGATTTGTGTAAGTCCTATCTTTTGTCCCGTCGTGTAATGTATAAGTCGGTATCTCTTGTCCCGTCGAGATTTGTGTAATTTGTTAAAAATAATGTATATGTATTGTATTGGTTGGGTAGTGTAAAGCTTACATAGTGTATAAGGTTTGATTTGTTTAAAATCAGAAAATGTAATGTTAACTCTATGGGAGTTTTCACAGTATTTGAAGGGTTATTTCAATGTTAAGGGTTAATTTTAGGTATAGGATAGTGGGTGGATTTTTGGTCACAAATTATGTCGGCTTTCCAACGAACCCGATTTTATTTCATTCGTAGGTTTCTAGGTGGCGCTACAGTCGCAAACACATGTATACCCGTTTTCCCGAGAATCGGGACCGACCGGGGTCGGGACTTCGGGACTGATCTAGAAACTCAAAGTTGTACCCAGATACCAAATATCAACTTTGTAGGTCATCACATTAGCCCACAATCATCGGCTGTTGGTCAAAAGTTTGAAGGCTTATATCTCAAAACGCTGTTTTTGGACTTGGAATATTCAAAAGCATATATAGAGCAAAGATAGAGCAATGGTCTCTTCGGGAACTTGTTAAGCAAAAATTACTTTAAATATTTGCCACAAGAACCACCTCGATCCGGTGACCCCAGGGGGCGCTGGAGTAAAAAACACATGGAAAATTTTAGAAAATTAAAATGGAGTTAGGGTGCCTAAAGTGTGCCTACATATGTTCACTTGTGCCTCAAGAAGTTAGAACAATATAGCTCTTCAGTTGGCCGAACGCTGGTAAACTTCCTGTTTTCCGATAAATTTATTTTTATGAATGTGGCATTTTTGCGCCACCTAGTGGACCAATCTTAATGCCGTTTTCACGTGAGCAACAGAATTGATTTTAGACGTATTATGAACTTTAGATCATAATTTTATCTTATCAGGTTCCGGAGATATGATTTATTGTTGAACTTTTAAACAGCCGCCATTTTGACCATGAGCCTATGAGTAAATGTGGTCACTTCACTAGACATTCCTATTCTACTTTTTGGTCGGACAATCGAATATATGGTCAAAGTTGATGAAGGCGATTTTGTGGGTCGACCCCAAAGTGATTTCTATAAGTGATAGGTAGATCGCTAACGCTTCCTACCCGGGAACAAGTATGCGGTCCATGCCCGGTAGGAGCGACCGACGGACCAAAAACCCTAGCAATCGTTTCGGTATAAAAGCAGAAATTGCAAAATCTGGAATCCGTAATGTTAAATCTATGGGGATTTTGGCCATATACTTTAATGGATTGCGGGAAAACGGCTGATTTTAGGTATAGGCAAGTAAATGGATTGTTGGTCACAAATGATGTTGGCTTTTCAATGGACTCGATTTTGTTACATTCGAACATTTCTAGGTGGCGCTAGAGTCGTAACAAAACACGTATACTCGATTTCCCGGAAAACGGGAACTTCCGGGGTCGAGATTTCGGGAATCGTTTAAGATCACAAACTTAGACATACAATTTAAATATCAACTCTTTAGCTCATTCCAGTGGCCCACAATCGTTGGCCAAAAGTCGAAATTTTGATGCCTTCGTTTTTAGAATTTCAAAAAATCATATCGAGGTGAAGGAGTCGTTTGAGGTGGTCTGTTCATTAGACATTCCTATTCTACTTTTGGGCCAACTATATGATCCCGGTGTCAAAATTTTACAATTCAGCCTGTAGCTCCCACACTAGCTATGAGAAATGGATAGTACATCTGATTTTTTCCAGCCGCCCAGGGACGTTTTCGATAATAAGTTTGTTCTAGTAAAAGATGCATGTGGTGGCCATAGAAGTAGGCAAATTTTTTTTGCAGCGCCACCTGTAATATTATGGCCGTAATCGACAAAACCTTTTTTCCCAGCTTATCCTATGAGAAATTTCAAAATCACGTGACCACGCCCCTTATGGGCTTAAATGACGCCAAGGGGTGCTGAGCGGTGCCTCAAGAAGTTAGACCAAAATAAGTCCATTTTTGGCCAAACCCCAGCCTCCCGAAAAATCGGTGTTTTTTTCGGGTCGCCCTACGGACAAAGTATGCCCTCCGTTAGACTGCGGGTATTTTTCCCACAATTCCCCTGGGCTAGAGCTCACAATGCACTTTAGATAATTTGTCTAGCACATCGCGTTACGGTGTTTTTTTCGGGTCGCCCTACGGATAAAGTATGCCCTCCGTTAGACTGCGGGTATTTTTCCCACAATTCCCCTGGGCTAGAGCTCACAATGCACTTTAGATAATTTGTCTAGCACATCGCGTTCCTAAGTTACAAATTTATTTTCAGCAAACTTCGACGGCCATTTTGGGGGTGAAGTTTGCATTAGGGCTATCGACTTCATCGGACATTCCTATACTACTTTTGGGTATATTTTGCAAATCTGGTCTCAAACATATGAAAGGTCATTTTTGAGTTGACCACCGAAACTATTTCTAGAGTATATTGGTCCGTCGCTCCACTCCTACCGGGGAAAGATTGTATGGTACACGAACGCGTACCAAACCGCCGGGAATTACTCTGAAAATAACTATGAGTTTACTTTACCGGCCCTCACGGTATGCATGGATACCGAGCACCTGATACGATCTGAAGTGAAGCCAAAATACTACAACCGAGATGGTCATTTTGACGTTGATATATTTGCCAACCAATCCATTAAGGACAAAATGGACCTACTCGTAGACTTTGATCATGTATTTTGGTGTAAAGTTATCAATCAATATCAGATGAAAAATTGTAGTTCAATAGCGCCGTATCGCCGGTCCCTGTCTTATAACAGTTATGTTATATGTGTGACAATATCAATCCGACCAAAACTTGAATACGGCTCTCAGTTATGGGGATTCACTTACGACACACATATCGACAAATTGACAAAAATACAAAAACGTTTTGCAAGAATGATAACTAAATCTGCATTTTTGGCAAAC
>CAJPIZ010004301.1:0-10425 GCA_905368565.1 Medioppia subpectinata
TCGTGGAACCGCTTTATGCAGACAATCAGCAAATCGCTGAGTTGTTGATCAGTAAATGCTGTCAACGTTTTCCCGAAACCAAAACTCATCAATTATTATACCTTTGTTGGGACTCTAATAACAAGTCGATGGAAATTGCACTGAAATTGGGTTTAAAACGAAAGTGTGACCAGCCCATTTTGTTCAGTAAGCAAATAATTGATGGTAATTTGGATAACATATATTGCGTAAGCAGTCGATGCGCTCATCCTTTTTGAAAACAATAATAAAGTGTTTTAAATTACGAAATAAAGGATTTTTTGCTTAATTGTATTTATTTCAAAACCAAATTATTGTTTTTGAAATGAAATGTAATTTGATTTGTTTGAATGATCCAAACCGAGTCAATCGCCAAATCGTTCTACAATTATAAAGTATTGATTAATTATTAAGTTTTAAATAAGAGTAAATGGTGGTGAATGTAAGCCCATGTACTGACCCGATCGACAACTATTTGCTCTAACTATATGAACAGTTGCTCTAGGGTACATCAAAGCGTTTTCCTTGGGTTCACATAAGCATTACATCTAAGAAGCGGTTCATTCATATGAAGGAACAGTTTGCGCAAAACAATGAAATTATTGCCACAATTTATGGCATATTTTTAGTGGCCATCAATGATGACTACATTTGGGATGTGATTGAATATGACAAACAAGTTTGTAATTGTTTGGACAGAAGTGCAAATGCTTTTAGCACTTTATAAGTGTAATAAAAATATATATTTAGTGGTCGTTAATGTAAAGTTTATATGTTGTAAATTAATTAAAAATATAATGATAATAATATCCTCCAATTATTGGAGTCCAATACATATCTGTACCGATACTGTATTATTGTATATCATGACCATGACAAGTTTATTATTTTTATCACAATTTGATAAGAATTTAGTTGATTAGAAAACTTAATTTAAAATAAGTCCTCTATTTGTTCTCTTGAGGTGCATTCAATTTAGTTAAATGTCCTCTTATTCTATAACTAGAGGCGGTCACACTAACAGTAAAGTTATCACGACCATCAAAAGTTCTGTTTGCGTTCATTTTAATTTTACATAGACTGTACTATTATTAAATAGATTGCAGAATAAGAGTATTATTACCAGGTGCATGTATTGATATTATTGTCAATAACACATCACATAAGATATAACAGGCATTATATTTAGTGCTATATAAAGCGTATGAATCGAGAGTTTAATCAAAACTACAAATATTTAGCAAAAGTAGTAAAAAGCGAAATAATGAGCGCCAATAGGAAGCCATCATTCATTGTCCGACACTTCCAATTGTCTGATTGCGAAGAAGTCCGTCAGATCTGGAATGAACTCCATTTCATGGGAACTAAATATAACAATGAAATTATGCTTAAAACAGATCCCAAGTGTATATTTGTAGCTCAAGACATCGATTCCGGTAAATATTAAACAATTTTATTAAATTATTTTTATTTAAACCTTTAATAAGACATAAATTACAAATTGCTTTAAAATTAGGAAAACTATTGGGAATGACAAGCGGTATAAATATATCGCCAGAGTTGGCACACGTCGGTCAATATGGAGTCAAACCGGAATATCAGGGCTTAGGAATCGGTTCGGCTCTTTGGGATGAAATGATGGCACATATGGGCGATAGGAATGTATCACTTTATGCCGCGACCCCAAAAATATTTGCAAAGTATAGCATTAATTTCCCATTTGTACCGGAAAAACGCCTGGTCCATTTTAGAGGATATGTCAACACTAGTAATCTCGTTGATAGTATTGATGGCATGTCTTTAGTACCAATCGATGACAACAATATCGGAGATGTGATTGAATACGACAAAAGTGTAACCAATGGAGTTGACAGAAGGTTAATGTTTGAGGCACTCTGTAAGACCCGCGAAACTGTAAATTTGGTGGCAATCAATGAGAAAAATGAAGTCTTAGGCTATTGTGTGCTTTTTGTGTCCAATTTGAGTGATATAGTACTCGTCGAACCGCTTTATGCAGACAATCAGCAAATCGCTGAGTTGTTAATCAGTAAATGCTGTCAACGCTTTCCCGAAACCAAAACTCGTGAATTAATGTATCTATGTTGGGACTCTCATAACAAATCAATAGAAATTGCACTGAAATTGGGATTACAAAGGTCGAAAGATCAGCCCATTTTATTCAATAAGCAAATAATTGATGGTAATTTGGATAAAATATTTTGCGTGGGTAATCGCTGCGCTTATCCTTTTTAAAAACAATAAAGTGCTTTAAATTACGAATCAAACGATTTTTATTTGTATTTGTAATTGTATTTAATTAAAAACCAAATTCTTGTTTTTGATCTGAAATGGGATGTGTTCTGTTTGAATGATCCAAACCGAGTCAACCACCAAATCGTTCTACAATTATAAAGTATTGATTTATTATTATGTTTTAAATAAGAGAAAATGCTGATGAGTATGAGCCCATGTACTGACCCGATCTACATCTATTTGCTCTAAGTATAGGTGAGTTTTATTCAAAACACTAAATCTTGTGTAACCATAAGCTGACGACCGGAATGCCGACCAAAGGGCTGGCGTTGGATTGAATTCTTCAGTTTTCGATTCCATACCCTTTTGTAGTAATTTTAATAAAACACTTTAATTAGACAATAATTGTGACAAATAAAACACAAACACTTACTCCCGTTCCCGAAACTATATGAACAGTTGCTCTCGGGTTCACAAAAGCGTTTTCGTACATTGAGTTCCGGTAAGCCTTAATTCAATGAACATAATCTGATTAATCAAAAATCAAAACATTATATGTTTGCCAACCGTTTGATTATAGACGGGAAACATGCGCTCATAATAGTGTTGGTGACCCCAGAATGCGAGGTCTACTCCAAACTCATAGAGAATATCGTCGATGTCGTAAAGACTGCCTACAGTGCCGTTGCCCTCCTTTAAGAATCCAATTAATTAACAAATATTTTCATATATTCACTAAATTCACTAAAACTTTGTATTACTCTCTTGAAGAATGTCATGCCTTCCCTGCATTCAGCGAGTGCTGTGCAATACAGAGGTCTGTGTCCGTAGACTATAATCCATGGATGTCGGGCCCTATTCTCGGGTAGATTAGCCTCACGGAGGACCTGTCGGAGCCATTTCTTCTGTTGCTGAGAGACCTCTAAATCACTCATTTCTATCTCAAAGTAGACTTCAGTGTTGATGGCGACGAAGAGCGCCGGACCCAATGTGAACGTGTAGTACATGTTATTCGTGTTTTGTGGCATTTTAAACCGAGTTTCATAACTCATACCATTATCACTATAAATTTATATTAAATATATTAAGTAATGGATTTTATACTGCATATACTGATATATACCCGGGACATTTATCGTCATAACAAGTGTATTCATGGTTCCCCGGGATAACCATATAGGGAACGATTGCTGCAAATATTGTTTTATAAATTAAGAGTTAAATGTTTAAATGACATCCAAATATATACCTGCAAATGGTTGGATCGCATTCATAAACGCATCCCCTATTCTGCCATTATACTGTTAACATAAATATAATAATTTTTTAAATATTTATTATATTTATAAATAAAATTACTGTATTATAAAATTCTTACGGCATATAAATTATAGCCAATATCACCTGATAATCAAATACAAATTAATTAGAGATATTGTCAAAAGGGAATCATAGGAAGTAAATACCGATATGAATAACGGCATCAAATTTGCCGTTTTGTGAATTCTTGATCAAACTAGGGATAGCGCGACCGTTGTCTACACCCATATCACCCACGAGTGCAATACTGGGTGTCCACTGATGATCGTTTGGAACCGATACAAATTCATACGGTTTTGACCAGTGCTCGCCGTCGCCCACAATATAACCTACAATTGTTAATTGTCTACACCCATATCACCCACGAGTGCAATACTGGGTGTCCACTGATGATCGTTTGGAACCGATACAAATTCATACGGTTTTGACCAGTGCTCGCCGTCGCCCACAATATAACCTACAATTGTTATCAATTCATTATAATGTATGGCATTTGTTGTGTTTCATACAGTAGTTTGTTTGTGGAATCAAATGCTTCAACGAAACCAAATGAATGTATTGTAAGACCCCTTCGCTGTCCAATAGTTTTCTCTCTCCAATCGCTGTTTTATACGTTTGGTTGCAATAAAAGCCATACTTCACCACCGATTTGTGCGGATCCAAGCGAGTGCTCCACGCGATCACAATCTCCTGATTATTTTCTTTATCGTTACAAAATATAATATTTAAAAATTACATTATATTCAAAATATTGATAACAAGGTATAAAATGTTAGTAAATATACCGCCAAATGCTATATGGATTTGTCGGGGAATGTAACCGGCATTACGTCTGTTGCAATAAATGACTGTTAATTAATTTTGTTTGTAATTTACGATAAACTCACTCTTTGTCTAATGTTATAAAATAATATAAAATTATAGATGAAATTAGAAGTGATATGAGAATAGATATAACAAAAAGATATTTCTTATTATAATTAGTTTTATACATGTTTTTAAATAAAGATTGCGTTAAATTAACTGCGAAATGTTTTCCATGTAATCAATGATTACAGAACTTATTCACAAATATGTTTTAATATCCAATTTCAAATGTTAATTAATTACAATGTACACTATACATGCCAAATGGATAATGTTCATGTATAGGTAATGTAGATGTAGATTCGGCATATATAATGTATATAATGTACACAATAGTATTACGATATAAAGTAAATTATAATTTATGTATATTATTTAAGAATTGTATAAATCCTGCTGAAATTACTTTACTATAATTTATTTATTATAATAATTGATTGCATTTGTTTAGGTCTTAAACAAATAGATTTGTATTTTTAAATAATTGATTTAATTATTTAATTAATAACACTGTAGTCACTTTCTCTCTCATGGAATGTCATACTGGATATCATTTTGCTTTAATTTATGTAAAATATAGTTTTAAAATTGCGAATGATATACAGTATTTTATTAAAACTATATTTAATTCAATTTTGTTTGTAAGTGTTGTAGTAAATGACATAGAATAATATGCTACACAATAATTAGTTCAATGTGATCATTTTTTAAATAGTTTCAAAAGCATTAAACACAAAATAACTTAAATTATAACAAATATTTTTAACATTAAACATAAAATTAAACACAAAAACAAAAATATAATATAATGGGGAATTTTTATTTTTACTAACAATAGTTTTAATATGTTTGTATTTGAAATATAATTAAAACTATTTAATAATTTAAACTAGAATCTTTCTTTTTAAATTACTTTCTCTGTTATAATTCCAGTAAAGATATTATTAATTGATTAAAATTCACACAAATTATGATAACTAGATAAGTTAGATTTTATAATTAAATCAAACCCCATATTTCAATATAATAGGGTATTAAAGTATGAGCACAAAACCTGAATCAATAAACAATGGCTTATGAGAGATGAAGAGTTAAAAAGTTGTTATAAACTAATTATAATAACTAAATGATCAATAAATTGAATAAAACTTTTTATACTCACCTTCAAAATAGACGACAATTGTTCAAAAACAAGTCAAACGAAAGCCAAGGACAGAATGTGTGAGAGAGACTCGCTATGAAACCATTAATAAATCAATACTCGCATTCAAATGATATGCTAATTGTTAGTGAAGTTTACGATTAAATTTATACAAAACATATTGAATGAGAGAAGCGATAGATTAAAATAAACGCTTATTTTTGTGGGAATTATAATAATTGTATGGAAAAGACAGATAAGTTGAGGGAAGTGGACGAGAGTGAGGAGACGGATGACCTGAGCTGTGGGATCGGCAATTGGCGCCCGGAATGGCTCCAGAAGTACGGGTCGGCCAAAGTGTTTCTCATAAACTTTTCATTGGTGGCCATATTTCAAGGCGCGAGCTTTACGTATCTGATTGGGTCGATGACCACTCTGGAGAAGAGGTACGGCTTTGAGAGCAAAATTTCCGGTCTTATACTCATTGCCGATAATTTGAGTCAAATGATCATTAATCCATTTATTGGTTATTTGGCCACAAAATACAACCGACCAATGCTTATGGCCATCGGCGAGATTGTGGTCGCGTTGGCCTGTTTTATGTCCGCAGGTGTGCGACCTATACATCATATTATAGCTTAAATAATAGTCACAATTAATATTAATTCTCTGTTTAGCGCCATATTTCATAGTCGAAGCCAATTATGACATTTTAAATAATCGCAGCAATAATACAACAGAATTATGCGATACGAGCCGTAATGTGTCGGCAATATGTGAGGCAAATCATAAACCGGTCACCAAATGGTTAGCTGTTATCATCCTATTTGCGGCCAGTTTTGTGAACGGAATCGGATATACGGGTTAGTTGTGGCCGTTCTTAACAAATTGTTTTATTAATAAAGTATTGATAGCTTTCTATACGATTGGTTTGCCATATATTGATGATAATGCAAGTAAGAAGAGCTCACCTTTATATCTGAGTTTTACGGCAGCCTTAAGACTATTGGGTCCAGCGATTGGTTTCTTACTCTCGTAGTAGGTATGGGTAGGTATGAGTCGGGCGGGGAGGTTGGGGGCAACACAAGCACTGTTAGGGCCTAATTGATTAGATATTACTGATAATGAGTTAATATCCAATCAATATATCTATCTCTTAACTACTCTACATAATAATTAGTTCAATGTGATTATTTTTTTAATTGTTTCAAAAGCATTAAACACAAAATAACTTAAATTATAACAAATATTTTAACATTAAACATTAACACATACTGTATAATATAATTTTTAATAACAATAGCTTTAATGTGTTTGTATTTGAAATATTATTAAAAACATTTAATAACTTAAACTTTAATCTTTCCTTTTAAATTGCTTTCTCTGTTATAGTTCCAGTAAAAATATTATAAATTGATTAAAATTTATATAAATTATAATAATCAAATGATAAGTTAGATTTTATAATTAAATCAAACCCCATATAAATATATAATAAGGTATGAAAGTATGAGCACAAAACCTGAATCAATAAACAATGGATATGAGAGATGAAGAGTTAAAAAGTTGTTATAAACTAATTATAATAACTAAATGATCAATAAATTGAATAAAACTTTTTATACTCACCTTCAAAATAGACGACAATTGTTCAAAAACAAGTCAAACGAAAGCCAAGGACAGAATGTGTGAGAGAGACTCGCTATGAAAACCATTGATAAATCTGTACTCGCATTCAAATGAGATGCTAATTGTTAGTGGAGTTTACGATTAAATTTATACAAAACTTATTGAATGAGAGGAGCGATAGATTAAAATAAACGCTTATTTCTGTGGGAATTATAATAATTGTATGGAAAAGACAGATAAGAAGAGGGAAGTGGACGAGAGTGAGGAGACGGATGACCTGAGCTGTGGGATCGGCAGTTGGCGCCCGGAATGGCTCCAGAAGTACGGGTCGGCCAAAGTGTTTCTCATAAACTTTTCATTGGTGGCCATATTTCAAGGCGCGAGCTTTACGTATCTGATTGGGTCGATGACCACTTTGGAGAAGAGGTACGGCTTTGAGAGCAAAATTTCCGGTCTTATACTCATTGCCGATAATTTGAGTCAAATGATCATTAATCCGTTTATCGGTTATTTGGCCACAAAATACAACCGACCAATGCTTATGGCAATCGGCGAGATTGTGGTCGCGTTGGCCTGTTTTATGTCCGCAGGTGTGCGCTCTTATACACCATATTATGGCTTAAATAATAGTCACAATTAATATTAATTCTCTGTTTAGCGCCATATTTCATAATCGAAGCCAATTATGATATTTTTAATAATCACAGCAATAATACAATAGAATTATGCGATACGAGCCGTAATGTGTCGGCAATATGTGAGGCAAATCAGAAACCGGTCACCAAATGGTTAGCTGTTATCATCCTATTTGCAGCCAGTTTTGTGAACGGAATCGGATATACGGGTTAGTTGTGGCCGTTGTTAAAAAATTGTGTTATTAATAAATTATGAATAGCTTTCTATACGATTGGTTTGCCATATATTGATGATAATGCAAGTAAGAAGAGCTCACCTTTATATCTGAGTTTTACGGCAGCCTTAAGACTATTGGGTCCAGCGATTGGTTTCTTACTCTCGTCTTTCTGTTTAAATTTCTTTGAGAATCCTTTCGGTGAGAAAATATTTAACGTTTTATTTCATTTCATTAAAATTCTTAATATATTAAACTTTAAATTAATGTATAATTTATTAATTGAACATGGTTCTAATATTAGTCAAGTCAGACATGTCTCATACAGACCCTCAATGGATAGGCTGCTGGTGGATGGGCTTCATAATAATCGGTGTACTTTTAATAATATTTTCGATACCACTTATGATATTCCCGTCACGAATGCCAACGAACTCGACTTCAGTGTCCAAATCGACCGAAAAGGACACAATGTTTAAGTCATTAAAGAGAATATTTAGAAATCCTATATTTATGTTCAACACGTTTGGCATGTGTTTCCGATTATTAGGTTATTTGGGTTTTTATTTATTTAAGCCTAAATACATTGAGGCGCAGTTCAGAAAGTCGGCATCTGATGCCAATTTCTGGACAGGAATTATCAGTATTCCCACAATGGCTGTCGGCATATTCATTGTATGTATTCCATACATGGTGTTTTGTCATCATTATTATATTTTGTGCGAATTATTAATTACAAGTTTTTTCAATTAAAGGGTGGATTTACTTTGTCAAAAGTTCGGCCATCGGTGCGCAAAATAGTAATCTATATATTTCTAATTGAATTGTTTACAAATGTAGGCCTTATTTCACTTATGTATATCAAGTAATTACAGAATCATATGAATTAACAGCGAATTTATATAATAATGAATTTGCTTTTTTGTGTCAATTATGTATTGTGTGCAACAGATGTCCGCATCCAATCTTTCCTCAAACAGCTATTGTTAACTCCAAGTGAGAAAAAAACTTTTAAACTTGAAATAACTCCTAATCAATGTGTGTAAATATGTGTTGAATTAATTGTTTTATAGTTTAGATTTGACGGCTCAGTGTAATGACAAGTGCGGCTGTACTACGAGAGCATTTCAACCTGTCTGCGCCGACGATCATAAGTCCAACTATTTTAGCCCCTGTTATGCCGGATGTTCTCAATATGATCCACAAAAATCGGTTTACAATTAACTTGATGTTAGATTTATTTAATTTTTAAAATTTATTTTTCAATTTAAATATTGAATAGACATTTGGGGAGTGTTTGTGTGTTGGGGGCAACAGTCCTATTGTAACGACTGGCTATTGCGATAATAATTGCAATAAATTTCCCATTTATATAGCATTGTTAGGAATTGCGGGCGTTATTCAGTCCACGTCTAAGATTGGCGACACTTTAATCACTTTAAGGTTTGCCTTCAATTTATTGTCAAATCTATTTAAATGTTTTTTAAACGAGATTTTATATTATAATTATATGTTTAGATGCGTTGAAACAAGAGATAAAAATTTTGCGATGGGTATTATCGGTAGCTTTTTGGCAGTTTTTGGTAAATTTGCTTTTAATTAAGTTAAATATTGGATTACAAATTTTTAACTAACTTTTATAAAAATTTTTTATTTATAACAAACTAAAAGTATTTGTGTTAACTTATACACAAACACACAGTTTATGCATTTTAACTAAAGTAACTTTACATTAGAAATATATTGAACATGATAATTATTTGATAATATATTGTTAGCGTTAATCCCATATCCATTGGTGTTCGGGACGATCACAGACATGGCGTGTATTGTGTGGAACACGTCTTGTGGTAAGACAGGGAACTGTTGGCTCTATGACATCGACAAGTTTAGGCATGTGTTTAATCGTCCCATTTATGCAATTAATGTTTGCGTTCTCTATTAAAATGCTATTTAAGGCGTTAGTAGACAAACAATGGCAATGCAAACACAAAACTATATTTATTTGTTATTTAAATTTAGACATGTTTTACACTAAACAAAGAACTAATAAATTATTTTACACAACAAATACACAGATATTATCTGCATTTGTCGGCATTTGGCCTCATATTTATCGGAACGCTATTTATTTTTCCAATCATTTTCTACGCCAACCGTATGTCAGACCTGTTTGAAGACGACGACAGCAATGATATTAATGTTTACGAATTGGGATCTGTTAACAATGGCTACAATAGCAATGGATCAGTTGATAGCGCCAACAATAATGGCATAACTGTTGTGAAGATAATCACAACTTTGAGAGAAAATGAACGAAAGAGTAGTTTAACTGATTATGAATTGG
>CAJPIZ010004302.1:0-10424 GCA_905368565.1 Medioppia subpectinata
CCCCCTCGAGGTGGGCAAAAAACATGGCAAATCGATTTGACCCAAAAATTTCTGTGTTGTAGTCACGTGATTTTAATAATTTTTTGATAAAAAAATCTAGACATGTGGATCTTCATTTTACTTTTTACAGATTTGATCTAGCTCTTCTAGTTTAGCTGTAATCACAAAAGCAAAGTGGACAGATTATGTTGACTGGTTAGATATTAGAATTAAATTATGAAAATAAGGTTAATTTTACAGAAAATGTTAACTCAACTTTTTACAATAAGTTATAGTTAATTGTAAATGACTAATGATAATTTAAAAACTAATTCAATGTGTAAACGTAAATCTATATAATTTTAATCTAAAGTCAATGTCTTTATATAACTAACACTAACTTATAAGAGAATTTTAAAAATTATAATTTGGTGTATTTTTTATATAAAATTATTTTACAAAAACTTAATGTACATAAATAAGATTGATATATCTATACAGTGTAGTAGAAATCAATGATAATAGTTATTAACATTTTTACAAACTATTGAAATAGGCAAACAAACACGAAACATACTTAGAGTGTTATGGGTTGGTCATATTATACTACCATTTCTATTTTTTTTACCGAGATCGTTACACCTTCAAAGCAAGCATATTCTTGTCCATTCGTAACAATTTGTTTGACTTTCCCATATTGTACGCCATACCTGTATTCACCTGGCTTATATCTATATCAATTGGCGAGAGATTGGCAGTATGGCGTACAAAGTTGATGCATGATCAAAGTCCGCAAACTATACGCCGTATTAGAAAGAGCTACGTTGAAACACGTGATGTTATTGCCAAGCTGGATGAATCGATGAAAATTGTTAGTAAACTTTGTTTTATAATATTTACTCACTTATTTTATAATAATTATTATATTTTGCATGTAAAATTCCAAATGTTTTATTTGACAATTAAAATGCTGCTTACATTTATACCGTATAGTTTTTACTATATTTGCATACAATTATAAGTAAATAATACTAATTAAAAAACAATGTAAATGATGTCTAACTGATTTAACTGAGTAATTTATATAAATAAAATGACCAGGTTCAGATATTATCCATGTCGGGAATTGTGTGGTTTGTGATGATACAGATCTATGTAATAATCAGCGCCCAAACAATCGCCGAGTTTAAGAAATTTTCAGAAGTATTGACTTATTTAGTGGTCAATTGTCTCATTAAACTGAACGCCAATTGTCTGATCAATGGCTTAGTCTATGAGGAGTCCAACAAATTGTTGTCAGTATTGGACTCATTGGATATAATGGACAGGAATTACAGCGAACGGGACTTTCGGGAAGTATTGGTGTTTAAATCGTTGGCCAATAGTCGGGAGAATATCGGGTTTACTATCGGAGGGTTTATGCCGTTTAGAAAGACTACTCTATTGGCGGTGAGTTTGGTTTACTTAAATATAATCGTGTTACTAATTAACAAATATAAACATTATAATTAATTTCATTTGTTTCTTATTATGTCATGATAGATTTATAGTTTTATTCTGACCTATTGTGTGATACTATTTCAAACTGGTGTCATGGAGTACAAACATGGTTCAACAACTAATTTTACTTTATAAAATCTAATTTAATTTACTTTATTTAATCGGCATAAATAATCTTAAGTTAAATTAACTAATTGCAGTTGTTTTGCGTTTATTTAAATATTTATTTAATCGTTTTAGTACAATTTGTACAAATATTACAAGTTTTAGTAAACAACCAAGTTAAATTTTGTTAAACACTTCATAAAACTTAATCATAAATTAAGGTTATTTATAGTAATAAAATTGTAATAAATATATTTACTTTTGAATGCTCATAAAAACATGGTAATGCATCGTTGCTAACAACATCAGATTTAATAAAAATTAATGAACTCAATCACAAGACTCACAATCTCAGTTGGCCTTGTTAAGTACGTTTATTTATAATATACTTAATAATTAGTAATAATTTATTACACATTATATAACATTGTTAAAATCTAATAAAACTAATTGTACATAACTTATAAGTCAACGAATCATTTTATTTTGAAAAAAGGTCATTTTTACGCAAATTTTTACCATGGTAAAATTGTTTAATTATTACCGCAAGCAAAATGTTTCGATTAATTCGCGGAAAATACAAAAATTCTCATTCATTTATGCTTTTGTTATGCTATACTATCGTATACTCGGTATTACGTACGGAGGTTTCACCGTGGTCGATGGCTATTTCACACGCTCATGGTGGCTAAATGTGCTTGGTTATATAACATGTATTATACACACATTATTGTACGTGGTGTTCGCGTATATGATGCTCGATTATCCGGACGTAATTCAGCTCAAAAACAGCGGCTTTAATTTTATATATTATTCGTTGATTGTATCGTACATGCTCAAAGCGTGTATTGTTATCGCGTCAGCATGGTACATTCAGCTACACGGCTACGAGCTTATCAAATATTTTCTGCTTTATCGTATAATGAGTAAACAATTTATAAATTTACCAATTTCCTATCTATAGTAATTAATCCATAAACATTTTTTTGTTAACGTCAGATAAACGGGTATTAATTACGGCACGTATTTTATGGATTATCCACATATTTATACCATTCGCAATGGTTTATCGGCAAATATCTTTGGCAAAACACGTGACAGTACTGGAGGTTGTGATGGCATTTAAGGAAGAGCTGTTTGTGGACAGATTGTTGTGGGTGATTCCGGTGTTCACCTGGTGCATTTCGATAGCGGTGGCCGAGCGAATGGTGATTTGGCGAATGAAATTGGAGCATGATCAAAGTGGCGAGACAATATATCGGATCAGACAGGCGTATGTAGAGGTCAGAGCGGCTATTTCGCACCTAGACCAATCGCTTAAATTGGTATTTAATAGTATATTTATATTCTAGCAAGATAATTGTTATTTGTAAAATATATATTTTTAGTTTATATACAATGTTTTGTGTAATTATAATTAAATAAATCAAACAGGTACAAACACTATCAACTTTAGGCTATATGGTATTTGTGATGATACAGATCTATGTGATAATCACATCACAAAACATTAAAGAGTACAATCGGTTCAATGAGATGATGGTATTTGTAGTAATCGGTTGTATCGTTAAACTCAACGCCGACTGTCTTATCAATGGTTTCGTATATCAAGAATCGGAGAAATTGTTGTCAGTATTGGACTCATTGGATATAATGAATGCTAAATACAGTGAACAAGATTTTCGGGAAGTATTGCTGTTTAAATCGTTGGTCACAACTCCGGTCACAATCGGGTTCACTATCGGAGGGTTTATGCCGTTTAGAAAGACTACACTTTTATCTGTAAATAATAATTTTGATTAAATAATATTATATAAATTTAATTAAATTAAAAATAATTGAATCTATAAATAATTATGTCATCTACTGAATAGTCCATATATCATTATTAAAGTATAGTAATATATTATCCTTTTACCATGTTTGTTTAGATTTACAGTTTTATACTAACGTATTGTGTGATATTGTTTCAAACCGGTGTCATGGATGGAGGTGGAATGACTGGTAAACGTGGAAATTAAATTCAACAATGTAATTCTTACTTGACCTTTTTACCTAATTTGTCAGCATGTTTTTAAATAACTGCAAAAAATTATTAATTCATTATTAAAACACTATTATTAATTAGAATAAAATGAAATTGTTAAATAAAATTTAACGTAAATCAACAGAATTGCTAATATCTATAAACATTATATTTATGAATTGTAAGTATTACTATAATACATAGTTTTAATGTTTGGAAAATTGTAAATTTCATAATTCATTTAATACAGTATTAAAATGATTGAAAATTTTTAAATGTTAAACAGAACTGTGTTTTATTTATTATTTTAAAATATATAACTTAAATTATTAATAATTGAATGTAAAAACTATATTAATTAACAATAAAAATTATAAATATATGTTAATGTAACATAACAAAATTAATTTAAAACAATTTGATCAAAACAATAATTTAAGATATAAGCGTATTATTTCTTTCATGATTAATTTGCTGCGTTGATGTCTGAAACAATATGATCGTATAAGTTAAAATAAGACTGTATATCTATATAATAAACATGATAAAATATCAATTTAAACATTTGTAAAATCCTATAAATGTAAAGGTTTTAAAATATAAATACTGAACCGATAGGAGTGTAGTCTTTCTGAATGGCATCAGACCTGCGATAGTGAACCCGCACTTCACGTCCGATCGCATCGACACAAACAGCACAGTCTCTGTCACCGATCGGCTGTCAGACATCCCGGTGTCCATCGAGTCTATGGCCCGAAATAGTCGGTCCGATTCGTCGTATACCAGGCCATGGATGAGACAATTGCCGTTAATAATTAACAGGGAATATGTTAAAAAATATAGAAATATCTGTTTGAACTCGGTGAAATTAAAATTAGACATCACTAGCAGGAGATAAATGTCAAACATAACAAATAGCATGGTCGCCGTAGTCGATAACAACTGAACCTACTCGCAAAATGCAAAAAATTTTAATATATTTTTAATTTATAATTTTAATTTAAAATTTATTACTAATTTTAGCCCATTATCTAAATCACTGATCGTATCCCTAATCCTGATATATTCCATCCTTATTCTGGCCATTGTGTGCAGCCGTCTATCTCTTTCCAATACGACACGCATTTCATTCAACCGCCCACTTATGGCTATCGATAATGACCACGTGGTTACCGGCACTACCATAATGGCCGGCATACGAAACAGACAATCTGGCACAACATTCAACAAACGTACCATATTAAATTGTGTACCACTTAATGCCTGGTACGCAACAAATAAATACGGTATAATCGCCAGCAAAATCCAAAATAGCACCATGATTACTATCTTTAATTTGCCTATATATAATTTTGGATTAAAATATTAGATAATTTGTATATCGAGGTATTTTAAATAATTTATTTACATTTTATCGGGTATTGAAACAACATGGTAACCATAGTAAAGCCATAGCGTTGCACGTACAATAGGCTTAGCATTATCTGACCATGGTACCCTATATCGGTCATAACCATAACACATGCCACCATGGTGGTAATCTGATCGTTAAATCTGTTGATCATATCGCTTGTCAGTCCAAATGAAATTGCAATTGACCCAATTGTAAAGCTCATTAAAGAACCCAAATACACCCAACCCCATATGTGCCAAACGCGACTGTATTGTAGTTGGGATCTACTTATATGAATGCCCCCAAATGTAATGCCAACGCATCGATAGTAATACAGTGCAACTTCTCCATAGGGAACGGCCAGTTGCACGGCAAAAGTGTTCCCTATAGGGAGGGTTCCTCCAAGGGAGGTTTGACTAAAAATGTCTTATTTTGATTAATATTTGAAAATGTTTATTAATAATATCAATTATTAAAAATAATCAGCAATTTTAATTTGTTTAGCTGTATTAAAATGACAATTAAATGATTTAGTCTTAATTTTGTCCAATTGTTCAAACATTTGATCATCGAATGCTTCTCTGGATATAAAATAGGACATTTGAATATAATAATTCAATAATCAAACTATGAGTTTAATGTTTATGAATGAAATCTCAAATGAAAATGTGTTATTTGTTTGTTTAAAGTCTTAGGTTTGAAAATATTTTAAATACTTTACATATCATGTGCTTATGATTATCTTTGTTCCTTATGGGGAGTGCAAGTTTTATCTTAATCTCTATAAATCCGTTCCTAATAGGGAGGTATTCCTTACCGAGAAGTTCCCCTAAGAGAGGTTATTTTAACATATGTTTGTTTAAAGTCTTAGGTTTAAGAATATTTTGAATACTTTACATATCATGTGCTTATGATTATCTTTGTTCCTTATGGGGAGTGCAAGTTTTATCTTAATCTCTATAAATCCGTTCCTAATGGGGAGGTATTCCTTACCGAGAAGTTCCCCTAAGAGAGGTTATTTTAACATTATAAGTATAGGAAATCCAACATAGATTTCAAATCCGTTCCTTATGAGGAGGTGTTCCCCCAAGAGAAGTTCCCCCAAGAGAGGTTGCACTGTATTATATATAATAAGAAAACAAAAAAGAAAACCATATTTTCAACAAAAACATTAATGGCTTTGTTCTGCACTAAAGATTAAAAATCATATTAAATATATAGTAAGAGAAACACAGGAATTCAGTAAATATTGATTTTTACAACTATTTATATATATTATGTGCAAAACTAATCGCATGTTTGACAGAAGTGTTACATATGCTGTGAAATCGCATTACAAACGCAAGAATATTCTGATTCAGTTCCTAATGGGGAGGTATTCCTTACCGAGAAGTTCCCCTAAGAGAGGTTATTTTAACATTATAAGTATAGGAAATCCAACATAGATTTCAAATCCGTTCCTTATGAGGAGGTGTTCCCCCAAGAGAGGTTGCACTGTATATTAACAAATAGAAGAAGGTTTCTAAGCAAGTTCGTTTGCAAGTTTGAAAGCATAAAACAGTTTTATTATTTTTAACTACAACTCACAAGTGAAATGAAAAGTATGCTTGTCAGTATGAAAATTATACCGTAGTTTATAATATAAACATAATATCAATAGAATCACTTCTCCCACAACTTCCCCTCCCGTATTAATGTGGTCACTGTATGTGATAATTAGGCAATAATCAGCAAATAAAAATTCTCTGCATTATATCGGGGTCTGAATTATATAACTAGCAAACAATATAATATACGGTGGAAGATAATATAATATTCGGTAAATAAAATTAAATATCTCGAAAACCTCTTAAGCAATCAACTAGATGTATTCACGGATCTATTAATATATACTTATGTGTAATATTGTATAAGCTCGAAAACCCTATTGAATCTATAGGTCCAATGAGTATGAATATTAAGGAAGATGAGGTTAAAGTAAAAGTTATGTTTTTAAAAAAGTTCATATAGATTATTATTGAATATTATCAATTTTATATAATTAAAATTAATCTCTATGGACTTTATTAAAAGCGTAACTTTTACTTTAACCTCTCTTTGCTTAATATCCATGTTATTGGACATACATGTAGTGTGAATGGAGTTTTTGAGTGTAGACTATCTGTTAATAGATCCGTGAAGACATCTTGCTAGGACACCTAAGCGGTTCTCGAGATATTTAACTTTATTCACCGAATAAATATTGTCTTCCATGGTATGTATCTAGCACCTCTATTACCTACAATAGTCTATTGGATCTACTGTATAGATATACTACTGTACATTATTGTACTGTATATTGTTGTATGAAATGTTTTTGAAAAAGAGACTGACGTGTGATTACGTGTTACTCTCAGGCAATTCTGCAGGCAATCGACCGAATGAGTCGGGGCTACGAGTGTTCGGCAAATGGGAAGCAAATCGTGTTGAATGAGGAGACGTTAGTGGGGGTGGAGAAGGAGGCGATGCTGTCTGTGACGCGACCGCTAACTAATAATACCCGATACGAGACGACGTGGAAAAGCATACAATTATTATCGAAAATTCTGTCAAAATATAATCCAAAGAGCGATGACTTCCTTATGATGAGGAGCTCTTTAGACCAATTGATTCAAATGGATGCCAATATATATCGATTAAGAATCGCATGGATTAATGATATGAATGACGGAACTCAATCAACTCAAAATATAGATCAATTAAATATTCATTATTTTGAAATCGATTCAAAGAATATGCAAATGATTGATGAGATGAACAAATTGCTTGTTTTGGAAACATCTTGGATTCCCAAAAGTTTTATTAAACTTCTTATGAAACAACAATTATTAGTGGGATTGGAATCAGTGTCCGAGTGGTCGAGTGTTTATTTTGACTGTGATCTCAAGCTATGGTTTATATCATACACGGCCTTAATATTAGAGAAGAGCGAACAAAACACTATCAATGATAACTTGGATTCAACTGCAGTCGAGAAGTCGATTCGGGGTATAATAAGTGCCGACATTGATATCACCGGCGCTGACATTAATCAATGCGATTCAAGACATGAGTATTACGATCACAATTACAATTCCGTTGTCCTCACACTTTCCGGGACTCATAAATGCCATCACCAAACGAGTCAAGTGAGTCTCATATCAAATAGATTTGCAATTTATTGAATTGTGTAATTGCAGTGCATATTTACAAGAGGTGTCGGATGGTTGAGAGGTGGTTACAAATGCCGGTGTCGTAATGGGTTTGTAACAATCAATAGTGCAATCAATAGTGCAATCAATAGTGCAATCAATAGTGAAACTTATGCTATATTACTGTTTCATTGAATTTAGCTATCATTCAGCGGTCGCTAATTTGGGTCCAATGTTCAACGGATCTGTTGTGGAGCAGGCCTTTGAAGACAAAAGCAATGGCAAAAAGTATTTATCAAAATATTTATATGAATAATACATGTATTATACTTATGTTTAAAATGATGTCAACAGCCCGTCATATGACTACATGTTCTTTTGCAAGAGATGTGCCGACGGCTGTGATGTCTGTCAAAATGATTCGCCGTGTCTTTCATCTTACAACTGGGCGTTTAGGATATCTCTGCTCACAATAACCCTACTTTGTATCATATTTACGGTCGTTTTGGGAACTTATATCTACAGATTTCGAAAACTAAAAGTAATAAAAGTTGCATCACCCGTATTCTTGTGCATCACATTATTGGGCTGTTCTATCATGTATTCAGAGGTATTGTATATTTATTTAAGTAATTGGATTAATATAGTATTGATGTAAAAAATGTTGTCTAAAAATGTTGATGAATGGCAAGACTGCGGCAATATTTCCAGTACTTGATGTGTGGACGTGTGTATTGACCAAATGGACGAGACATTTAGGATTTTGTGTCACATATTCTGCATTACTATTAAAGACGTGGAGAGTTTCGCTGACATATAGAGTGAAATCGGCTCATAAACTCAAATTGACGGACAAACAGCTTCTTCAATGGCTTTTCCCAATCCTGTTAGTGATGGCCATATATCTGAGCACTTGGACCATCAGTGCTCCTCCAGAAGCCATCTATTTGATTGATTGGAATGGACTCAAGTTCAAGCAATGCGATTACAACTGGTGGGACCACAGCCTTGCCATTGGTTTGCATACATTATATACATAATATTATCATCTAGATGGTTTCATTCTATGCATTTATAGGTGAACTTGTATTTCTATTGTGGGGAATTAAAGTCTGTTTTAACGTCAGAAATGCTGAATCGTTTTTCAATGAAGCAAAATATATAACATACGCCATATATAACATAACTCTCGTTAACATTTCCATGATATTTATTCAGTAAGTGATTTAAATGACCAAATAATTGATTAACACATTTGATGACAATATATAGTATAGTGATTCTGCCGAACGCCGGACCAGACATTAAATACTTTTTTGGTTTTATAAGAACACAAATGAGTACAACGACTACTGTTATATTGATATTTGGTCCAAAGGTATAGCAAATATTGGGAAATATTATAAATGATTGATATATCATATATGATTGTATTGATATAGTTCTACAGAGTAATCAAAGGTGAGGGAGATTTATGGGACAATAGGGTTCGGGCGCGAGGAGTGACGGCGTCGTTCTCACTGAACGGTGTGGGACTCGTTCACGAAGAGACCACTGACTTGTATCAGGAAAATGAAGAGCTCAAGGAAGAGATCCAGAAACTCGCGTCTCAGGTGGAGATTATGAAGATTTGTCAAATGGAGTTCAAGAATAGACATCTTCCTAAACCTAAATACGGCACACAATCTCACAATAACTCTAATATAATCAACATCTCAACCAATCCTATCTCAGGCTCGCAAACAAACAGTCAGAGCCCTATTGTTAAAGCAATTTATAGTAAATTTGAAACCAATGATCCAAATTCACAACGAATTTCCCCAAACGCTGAGCTCATCAGTGAAAAAGTCTAATCATATAATATATTCACAAATCAATTATTGTAATTATTAATTCTAAATTACATAATTCAATATTCATGTTATTATATAGAATGTATAGTAGAACCATAAAAACAAGTCAAACAAATGTAAACTTAGGGACCATAATAAAAATAAAATAATTTATTAATGTTTAAAATTCTAATGTGCAAATAAATAAATAAAAAGTTTTCCGTTGTTTAAAACAAATATTGGTTCAATGCAAAGAGTACCCGGTTAAATAGAGTTAGATTACGTTGAATTATTATATAAAAAAATAATTTTTAAAAATATAAAATTTTTCCTCTTCTTGTAAAAATTATGAAATATATGCTCACGGTTAGGTTAGGTTAGGTTAGGTTAGGTTAGGTTAGGTTAGGTTAGGTTAGGTT